>JAVFBX010213472.1:0-11797 GCA_034783855.1 Mopalia kennerleyi
CCATTGGTCGAATTTAAACGTCATAGACAATTGAATAGTTATCGGAATCCTATATAGCTGTCGCTACAGCTCTAGTTCGTTTTGTTTCCGTGCTCACCCACATCCTTCCAGCTAG
Organism: Mopalia kennerleyi; assembly: GCA_034783855.1. Lineage (NCBI taxonomy): Eukaryota > Metazoa > Mollusca > Polyplacophora > Chitonida > Mopaliidae > Mopalia > Mopalia kennerleyi. The sequence continues at coordinate 116 of JAVFBX010213472.1, forward strand.
CACGGAATATGGAATTACCATTCATATCTGTCTGTCTGGAAGTAGAAATTAAACAATTGTCACCAGACGGGATTTCTGATCGCCTACCCAAAGGACAAAATCCCATTAATAGCAAACAAAGAGCTATAAACACTACAATGTCTTGATCCGTCTTACTAATCCCTATGCCGTTAACGTCCTATACCATAACACGTGTGATTCCTTGACAGCCGCATCTCAAAGGCTCACACTTAGTTACGTCCACCGACCATCCTCTAGCAGCTGTATTAGAGGGCACATTTTCCCATTATATTCCCAACGTATCATCGTGGACAGGGGATTGGTTTTTTTCCACAGATACATATACTCACAGCTCAGGTTGAGTTTGTCCATTTCTGCAATAGTGCGTTGACGGGTTACCAGTAGGAAACAAGTTGATAAAAGACACTTGCTTGTAGTTACATAGTTTGTTGTACTCCATGAATACCCAATACCGATAAGATGGTAAAACTTCACTATCCACTTTTCATATTTCGCGTTACCTAATTTATTACTTTACTTTATTCGTTATCATCAAGACCAAAACACACGCATTGGTAAAATGAGGAAACTTACACAGAATAAGCTTAACCAACATCAAATAAAAAGTTACAAAATCGCTAGTAATTTTGCTAGATGGATCGTTCAGCAGATATTTGAGATTATAAACATTTGGATAATTCCAGTAATATTTAGGTGTACATTTTCCCATGAATCTGTGATCTCTACGCAGAATAACAGTGTATAATACTCGTCACCGACATTTTGATTGCAAAACTTACTGTACCGGGACCTTTATTGACGGGGAATATTTTACCAATGACTAAAAGAAGAGAAAGCAAAAAGAAAAACAAAAAACAGAACAAATCAAAACAAAAACACCAGGGTAAATTGAGTCCGTAGCGACGGATATCACACAATGCTTAAAAAAGTTATGCTCTAGTGCGTAAGAGACCTTTTTCTTGTTACGATCACTTTGCGGATTTTATTTTCTGGTCAACGTTTTAGACGATAAGGCTATGATGTTTGTTCTTCATTATGCAAGGTCGGAATATAGAAGTAAGTGATGATTAACATCATGGTCATTGATGCGAATCTTTAGGTGTTGACTTTAATTTATTAAATATTCACAAGAATATTTTTTAAAAGGGTGATCTTGATGTAAATTTGTTGAAAAGTCGTTTATTTTTTATAAGGTAAAAAATGTATGGCACGAAAAGTCCACCGTACAAAAAAAAAACCAAATTGGCTTTAACCATATTCTGAGAGCCACCCTGACTATTTCCTCCGACCCGCTCAGCTTTCATCCTTTATAGTTACATAACTCTCGTTAATCTACATAACAGTGTGCTTTGTTTTGTTTTGGACCATAAATATATAATAAATTATGCAACAGTAATATGGAAGATTGTACCGGAATTGTTAATTATGTTCTCTGATCTATTTATATTAATAAGTAAGATTATATCTGCGAGCAGTGACTTTTCTGGTATCACATTATAGTGAGGGATGATTAGCATTAGCTTAAGGCCATATATAGTGGATAAATAAAACACATTGTGTGCGAAGAACATAGTGTACTTTCTACTGTGTATGGCGTTAGATTAAAACTGTCGCCGCCTTATCTCCATGGGGCTGCGAATAGATCCACGGTCACCTGGCTTGTAAGTGTTTGATAGTAAATAAAAAACTTTATTAAAAACATAATTGTTTTTATCATAATTATAAAGTGTGTAACATATGTATCCGAGAGAAATAAACAATAATGGAAGACAAACAAAACCCCAAACGTTTGGATTTGTCACTATATATACGTTTTATTATGTACTATAACAAAACGTATAGATAGGGACAAATACAAACATTAAGTAATTTTATTTATTTATTGCCTTATTGTTTATTTCTCTCGGATATATATGTGTCACACACCTTAAAATTAAGATTAAAAACTATGAAACACTTGCAAGCCAAGTGACGGTGGAATAGATCCCATATAACCAATTTAAATATTTTTTACATCAAGAAATATGTTCCAAACGTTGTGAGAGTGATGCCGTTTGACGTTGCACATGGAATAAAATGTCCCAAATATAAACCCTTTGATTTTTGTGCTAAAAACATTCGATTTTATCATGAATTAACATTACCGAGACTATATTGACGTGATTATCCGTTTAATGCTTAAATAATAGCTCAAAAATAGTTCAAAATGGCTTCGCCACGCCCAAAATGTCAGCTGCCAGTGGTCGTTGGTAGGTTTATACTTGTAACCCTCAGGTGATTTTATAAGATGAAGAAACGATAAATCGATGTCATATTTAAGTATGTTTAATGGTAACCTATCAAGGGATATAGGGGTTATTGCAGCAAGGAGCATCGCTTCAACTTAAATACGGTTTTACCATGCTGTATGAGGTTCGCTAAGTCCTTTAAACCAATCAGTCTATGTGGAACTGGTAGATTTTATTTTGGATTTACATTTTATGAAATGCATTATCACTTTTGGCTTATACCGTATCACTTTGCTTGAAAAAAGGTTGGTCGTGCAAATTACATCGATCTGGATATAGCGCTCAAATATTCAATTAAGAAAACTTAATGGCTTAATACGGCTTTCTTATCCCCATCGAATACATTTTCTATCCTTTTATTAGGTAAACATGCACGCCTAAAAATACTTTCCCTTCTGCTAAACTTATAAGTCTACAGTCACGGTAGAACAGACAAAAATGGCGGACAGGCAACAGATACTTGAACCGTATTTCTTACAAGGCTAATGGGCGATTTCAAGTCTCGTTTGGCAAATACAATTTCTCCGAAGCTTCCGTTTATCAAATATTATTGGACAGTACTAGTTGAGTCCATAATAGCCGGTAAGGAAAAAAAATAGCAATTACACAGTTATGTGCAATCTAACTCTGTATCTCGAAATAAGGTCACATTGCATGGTAGACTATTAGAGATACAGAACTCTGAATCTACCAATTAAGGGTGGTAATACAGATGAACAGTTTGTGTGTACATAGAGACTGGATCAAAAGAACAAGACGAGACAATAAGCGAGGTAATGGTTAGAACCGAAATGTTCGAGCACCAGGGGCAACATATGTTAACTAAAGGACAAAAGGGGACCGAGGACCCAGCTTCACCATCTTATACAAACTATGTTTATATCTTCTAAACGTACAATTTTCAACAAAAGAAAATTCAAGGCAAAAAAAGCTTACGGTTTCAAGGGGATTTCCGACGACAGGCTGCAACAATCCTTTGTTGTGAGTTTTTTAGTTTCAAAGGTACTTCATCTGAATTTGGAAACTGATATACTCCGTATTTTTGTTATTTTGGGATAACACTTACTGCCGGCGATTCGGTGCCTAACTCTGCGGGCCGTGGGTTGGATTCCCGGATGGATTACAACCTCAAATTTCTGAACTAGAATCTGTTCAAACTAAGGAAGTGTTATCCCAAAATAACGAAAATACTGTTAATCTTCACTTTCTAAAAGACACAAAAATTATTCATTGATATACTTCGTTCTTTTAGCTTGATGCTCTCAGGGTTAAAGGGCAACCAGAAGCCTATCTGTTTTTGGGATGTATGTCCGTCATGTAAGACGAAACGTGAATTATTATTTATAGGTGCGAATTACAGTACCGAAAATGATAAAATAAGTTGTTCCCAACAGCTTCGAACAGCCTTTTCATAGGCAGTGTGCGTAACACCTAAAACACTATGCATAATTAAGAATGGAACCAAAGATGGTTGGTATCTTACACGACGGACCTATCCAGTCTTTGTGTCGCTTTAAAATTCTTATATTTTATCTTTGTGTGTTTGCCAGTGGCTTCGATGGTGGGTTTTCTTAATCTTTTCATCCTGTGGACCAACATGACGTCATTTTAGTGATATAACCTTCGCGCGGCGTTAAATCTCACTGAAAAAAACGAGTCTTAATGCTATTCAAAGATAATACTTAGCTGTAATTTAAGTATAATGTAACCGACATAAGCCTAAAGGATAACTATGCCAATAAATATAGAACTGCATCCACCAGAAGGGTATATTATCTTGCCCGATATTGCAAAGATCTGCTGCCCTGGAACCGAGAGGAAATATAAGCGGTAAAGCTGTCACTATTAATGGATTCACAAAAGATAAGTAAGTGTTTTTATATTGATTCCTTTGTGTCTGTTGCGCGTGTCAATTCCATTTAAACATCGAAAGAAAGTAGGCTAATTCCATTTGGCTGATTGGTTCACCTATATTTTACGAACTCTTATTCAACCTACAGTTTCATAAGGGTTGTAAGCGGTAGGTCTAGATTCCCCATAGGTATAGCCCAGACATTAATAACACAGCCTAGACAACGGTGTCGGTTCCAGAACATTTTAGATGGGGGCGCTAAGGGAGGCTGTTGACTAATGTGCAGGTGAATAATGAAGCAAAGCTTAAGGCGAGGGCACTAGTGACCAAGCGGGGGATGTGCCGGGAGGGGGTGTCCCCTCTGCGGCTGTTTGGAAAAAATGATTTTACCTGATGAAATGGTGTCATTTTAGAGCACTTGATACTCATACTGGTTATCCGTATCGCTATGTATAACACTTGTAACTTTTATAAATAATTATTATCTTGAAAAATACAAATTCTTTTACAAATTGAAAGTACAAGTAATTGTCGTTTTGTTGTAAACTAAAACTGTCTTTCGTAGAAATTAGCAATCATTACGAGATAAATAATTTACTTACATGTGGCGGGGAAGCCAATTTCAAGTTATAATCGGACGACATAGCCGTCCACTCGGAAACGTCCAATGTAGTGCTGTGACCTGCTTACTATGAACGCTCTATTTCCCAAGTACTTCGGCCATAATAGTATCAATAAGATACACAAAAATAATGAATTTAATTTTCCCTGTATAATTAATGGTATAAATAAATAAAATTAATAAGAAAATTTTATTACTTTGCAGTACCAATTGTTTGTAAGAATATGTACCACCACAAAACTCATTTCTTTAAAACCGGGAGCGGCCTCACCTCCATGCCTTACGTAAAGCCCGCTTGTTCAATAACCTAATACCTTTTTGAATGTCTTAATGTAGTGATATTCGCTACAACGTCATTAATTGTGCAATCGTAGCGAGACAAATTAAAGCTGTATAAATACTCCGGGACAATGATTAAATGTCATTCACCTGTACATCAATCCAGTTCCCTTTTTAAAGATACCAGTATCCCAAATTAAACAAACAAACTAATTATAAAGATACTAACAAGTTTTTTTTAAAATTAATAAAATTGTTTAATTTTATGTTGACCTTCATAACGCATTTTCAAATGTTTATGCACCTGTGGCTTATTGTAAAAGTAGAGCCCCTTCGTCACTTCCTGGCAAGTCAGTAATGGTGCGGGTTTATCCCAAAGTTCCCAGTCTGCGTTAAAAAGCTAGATGGTACTTGATGGTTACAAAATGCACACAACTTTGACGTTGACAAAAAAGCAACAACAACATATATTGAATATGTAGGCTTACTGGGCTCAGCTGGAAACAGATTGATAATCTTCCTACCGGACTACTGATAAGAAGGAGTGTACGTTATTCAGTACTAAAGTGGTTGGTGTTCTTATCGTGACGCCACAGGTTGCCCGTGATGTTTTCGTGTGGGGGTCACCGTAATGTATGCCAAGTATGTTGTTGTTGTCATAGAGTTTTAGAGAGAAAATCATGGACAGAAAAAAATGAACAGTGCAAATTTGGGAAGCCCTCCTTTGTGAGATTTGGTTGGCCCTGATAAGGGCTTTTGGGAGTAAAAAAGTAGGACCAGCCTGTTGACTCTCTCTAGCTACCAAGACGAGTCGGACCAGAAATCCATGAGCCGACACGTATATTCGATGCGTAGCGATGATGACCACTACGCCCAGACATAAGATGCAGAAGAAGAAAGAAGACAAGAAAGAGCGAAGTCGATGGCTCCCACAGCGTTACAACTACGACTTGGACGCGATAGATAACCAGGATATCATGTGACAGATGCCTAGTGGAATATACCGAGTGGAGGAATTTACTGCGACACCAGAGACAGAGCAGCACGCCGCACGACAAGAAGGAAGACCAGTTGAAAGCGGACGAGACGCAGGTTGCTCAGGCTCACTTATCCTGGTAGATAGCCAGGCAGTGACGTGGGTAGAGTCCGCAGTCAGATAGCTGACAGGTAGTGGGTTAGTAGCAGGCAGGCGGTGGGTTTGGTGAAAATGATCAACACTGACTTGGTCATCTCTGTATATACAGTAAGCGTGGACGTGTGAGAAACTTGCTGACCCGTTTGTTCGAAAAGTGTTTAGAGTTGTGTTTCTTTGTAATAATTCGGGGGCTTGACGGGTCTGGGTTGGGTAGACAGAATTGACTGTCAACATGCGTGTGAGGGGAGTTGAGCAGCGACTGTTTTTCTCGAGGAAATAATTAAAACGGTGTATTCATGTCATTTTTTGGATTGAGTCGCTACCTTAGGTGGGTAATTATCATTTGGCACTGACCGTTATACTTTGAGTCCATATAACAAGTAGTTTGATTGGCAACGAGTAACCTCTAACACTTTAAAAAAAGCCACAGAAAAAATCGAGCCTAAATAGCGCATGACTGATGTCATATCGATGCCGGTGTGGGCTGTTGACCAATGGGAAGGCTTCACGTGACCTGAGTTGAGCGCTTATCGGATCGGTTGAAACCGGTTAAACTGGTAAGTTCCAGTTTTGAACAAGGGCGCGTGCTAGCGTTCGAACCACCGCTATAAAAGAGAGGAACATTGGCTCTTTGCCAAGGGAAGAACTCATGAAAAACACTTCATCGGTCTGTCCCGGGTGTGACGAAGAGGAAGAAACAATAGAGCATATATTTATAAAATGCCATAAATATAAAAATGAAAGGATACTCGAACACGATTTAATCAATTTACTATTCCACTAACACTGCCAGCTATCCTAAATCCTAAATGAGACAACATACAACATGTATACCAGCTCATCGTCGATTATTTAAAGGCCATCGGATATTACAATATAATATAATATAACATAACATAATACAAAATTTAAAATACAGCGATTAATCTCATCCCGAATAGGTGGTGTGGCACCGGAGATACCATGTACCGTGTGTACCGTATGTCACACTAGCCCAGAGGATGACACAAATAAATCAGCTTATATGACATTTAAAAAAAACCCAAACACAAACCATAACAAGGTTGCACGAAATGATCGATTAAACAAATGTACAACAACAACTCATAATACGAAGCGTGGCAGCGGAGATACCATGTTCTTTGTGGGCCGCCTGTCACGCTGTCCTTGATGGGAAGGAATCGTATTCGATTCCACTTTTAAAACATAAACAAGATAAATATCAAAGTAAACAAAATCGATCAAATCAGCATTGTATTATCTGAGTAAACTACGAGCTATAAGGAGGCGGAGATACCATGTTCCGTGTGGGCCGCATGTAATACTCACATAAAGCAATTGTAAAAAGGATTCTCCATTTTACTTTATTTTTTCCTTTCTTTATAAATTTTTGTTATTAATGTTATTACTGTTTTTTTTAAATTATTATTATTACCATCATGCTCATTGCTATTATTGTTACTATTAATTTTTGTATTTAAAATGAACTGATATTCCTATGCTACACACATTATCCTACAGTTACCAACATTAACACGTCACAGACAAACTTACGCAAGAGGAAACGACCAACTGGCTGCATCCATGACTATGACAACTTACAGAGAAGACCATTTTAAATAAACATGTGATTCCTTGAACTCTGCGCGAAACATCAAATGCAGCAACAGTCTGAAGACCTGCAAGCTGTCCCTTATGCTCACTCAGAGCACAGTTACAGGCACAGATGATTTCTATCTGGTTCCGATGCAGATTCCATAATAGCTGCACCTATTCTAGGGATAGAGAATAACCAACCAACATAACGACACATTTTCTATCCCGAGGAATCAGAAGTTTTTTTCTGGACGGCTCTGTGTGCAAAGGACAGGGACGAGACAAGGGATTCAACTATATAATAACTATAAAATGCCTACAGACATTTAAAATAAAACTAAACATACAATACACTTTACTTGTATATATAATAAATAGATTCTATTTTTATTTCAAATTTAATAATATGCAAATATTCTTATAAGTAATTCAATTTATATATTGTAATAATAAATTATTTATTGGTATGGTATTATTTTTTATTTCTCTCTTTTTTAAATCAAATATGTAAATTAAATAAACAAAAAAATATTGTAACAAATATAGAAACAAAGTATGTGATTGACGGGCCGCTAAATCCATCACGAGAAGCGGCTCTTAATGCACCATTTCAACATTCATTCCAGACCTGACTGTTTTGCCTTTCGGATGACTAGCTGCCATTACCCATCTACCTACACTCTAAGAAAAAAGGTTCTGAAATGGTTCTTCGTATGTCACGAAGGTTCTTCAAAGAACCTATGGTGGTATATGGTTCTTCAGACAAAATCAACGATCAAAAGGTTCTTCGTGGTGAAAAAAGGTTCTTTGCTAAGGAAAATAGTTCTTCGTGCGAAATGAAAACGAGTCTATGGTCTCGTGATAATTTGAAATCCAGCGTCCATGTTCTCCATTTTGTGATTGTCGAACTGGGAGAAGTTTTCAAGCAAGTTTGGCATTTTTTCAACGACTTTTTTGAAGGGTTCTTCAAAGAAACATTTTTAGAGGATTCTTCAAAGAACCATTTTTAGAGGGTTCTTCAAAGAACCATTTTTAGAGGGTTCTTCAAAGAACCATTTTTAGAGGGTTCTTCAAAGAACCATTTTTAGAAGGTACCCCAAAAGGTTCGCTATATGATCCACTCCGAAGAACCTGTAAAGGTTCTAACTAGAGCCTTTTTTCTTAGAGTGTATGGGCATTCATTTTCAAAAAGAGAAAAAACACATACCATTTTATTGTTGAGCTAATGTGGCTATTTCGTCATCAAATAAGTGATATGTCTTTGAGCACGGCATTAAACACCAGTCAACCAAGCCTAATAGTTTTAACTCAATGACAATAACCCGTTTTACATAAATGCATTTGACACCCTTAACTGTCGAGTCTGTCTAAAACATCGATACGGTTTTTCGGTTTTGTACTTAGTAATTACTTGTTTAGTTATATAAGTGAGGCCCATGACTTGATAAATCCGCATGTTACATTCCATAGGGTCTCTCTGTTATGTCGACTTGGGTACAATGATCACGAAATCCGGAGGACAGTACGCGTATGTTTTGGAAGCATTCGGCCCCATCCCAGCTTTCATGATGGCCTGGACGTCTGTAGTCGCAATATATCCTTCATCGCTGGCCATCATATGTCTAAGTTTTGGCGGCTATGTTGCTGCACCTTTATTTGATGACTGTGGTCCTCCAGATATTGTAGTCAAATTGCTCGCGGTGACTGCTATTTGTAAGTATAGTGCTTAAGGTGCTTATCAAAGAAGCTTAGTCTGGGTATATACTTGTTGGCCCGCTTGGCTTTAGCATAAATTGCTTAATAGAGGTCCGGGGGTGCCATGATGGACCATACCATGAGGTCTCGTGCCCTGGGGCTATTTTAACTGGCTATTGGAAGTAACTAACTGGCCTCTTCCTATCCGTTGTCGGCTACATGCGCATGTTCTCTGTGTGGTGGACGAATATAAGATAACCGACGAAAATGTTCATTTCACCTCTCCCACGTCTACCCTAACCTCACCTCAACCACCACCTCGCTGTATAACAAATAATACTACCAACTCTCAAAATACTAACTATATCTTGCTTTCATATTTACTTAAGAGGTAGATGCGCTTTTATTACAGACATTGGCGTCCTTGACGTATATGAATGAAGATTTCGCGACAACCATTTTAAGCTGCAAATGTAGCTTTCCTTCGTAGCTCCACTCCATACGTACCTTAATTCTTATAACTACGCAGATAGGATATGCTTTATTGTTCGACATTTGGCCACCCCGACTCAAACAGGTTAATCACATCGCTTAGCTGGTGGAGGATCACTTGGTCTAAAGCTCTATACTCCCATGTGGAAGCAGATACCTCAAGTCAACGATCCGCATCAACAAGATCTCGCTCACGATGGCCGTTCCACTTTCAAACGTCTAGTATAGTGCATTATGGGAAATCAACATGGCCACTATTGCATGAAAGCAAGCGAAATCCAGGCTAAGCAATCCTGGACGAGCTAAGCTATTGCGTTAATATGTTTGAGCAGAGGTGATCGAATCTCGGTCAAAAAACCTTTCTTATCTGCGTTACTATTTGGATTGAGGTGCGCATGCAGTAGAGCTACGAAGCAAAGCTTTGACAAATGTAACATATGTCAGTAGTCCAAACGACAAGCATATTACATGAACAATACAAAAGCAACTTTCGTGACAGTAGTTACAGGCACAAATAAGGACATTTGTTGCATGAGATATAGTACCCTATGACACATTTTTTTCGCTTAGCTGGAGCATCTTATGTGAAGAATGTACTTTTATCGGGACAAAAGAAGATAGGCTAACGCATTTTTTACTCAGCAAAGATAGCGGTCCAGACTAGTACCGCTCATCAGTGAGCTGCTGGACAAAGTACGTTATTGTTGTAACACCGTTCGCTTGCATGACGAGTAACCAGTAGTAATTCAACCAGGAGCTGACAATCCGTATTTTCCACCCAATAGGATCCTTATGCTACACTGAGCTCGGGACGATGATACCAAAGTCTGGGGGAGAATATCCCTACCTGAAAAATGGTCTAGGGGACATCATGGCCTACCTGTTCGCTTGGACGTCAATCATAGTCATCAAGACCTCATCGTTTGCCATCATCTGCTTGGCTTTTGCTGAGTATATTTGTGATCCTATATTTGACGATTGTGGTCCACCTGAAATCGTGAAGAAATTCTTAGCAGCTGCAGCCATCAGTAAGTGTCAATCCATGTAGATAAGTTGCTACTTAATGTGTGTTTATGGGTTGATATATTTGAGGTCTGTTCAATTCCTCTCCAAAAGAACAGTCTAATCCATATCCAAAAGGAATCAAGAGCAGTTGTTTTGGTTGGTCAATTCAAAGCATTATCTGATAATTCTTCGCCATTGGCTATCATGCTTGACTACTAACATTTTTTTTTGCCAGCATATAATGTTTCAGGCATACGTCATATCACAATCTTAAACAAGTTTTATGTCATACAAACTTATCTTTTTTCAGTAACAAGATAACTTTCGCTTTATAATACAATATAGTAACCAAGAATCATACCAAGATTTTATATGCTTCGATATTCCATTCTTTCTCCCACATTTATGGTTTCGTTGACATTGTCTTGATCGCCATAGTTTAAGGCAATTCCCCTGGTGTACGACCCCTGTAGTCTTCTCCCTATTTACCTCCCCATATTTACCTCCCCTATGGACGGGAATCTTCACCAAAAGTACATGTGTGTAAGTGCGTTATGCTTTGTTTCTTGAACATATTGTAATCCCTTGGTTTGTTATGCTGGTCTACTTAAACACATTCCGCCCCGTGGGGGAGCGGGTTGGCCTGTCCTGCAGAATACTCCCTCGGCTTCCTCGGTCGATCGTAAGAGGCGAGAAA
>JAVFBX010213483.1:0-11796 GCA_034783855.1 Mopalia kennerleyi
GGGTATTTCACTTATATGACGACGGAGACAAATACAAAATGTACAAACAGATCAGCTTCCTGTTCCCCTTTAGCTCTAAGAATACCAGGGTAACAGAAAGCTCATCTTTTCTCACCTCTCACGATAGACTGAGGAACCCGGGAGAGTATTCTGCAGGACTGGCCAACCTGCTTCCCCACGCCCCACGGGGCCAGTAAAATTATAAAAAGGACTAAGGAATAATTATGTATGAATATGAATGAATCTGTATATAAATTTCTCGAACTTACCTGTTATTTTGTAAAACCATTTACCTTATATTTCTACACATTTGTGAACAGATAACATTGCCATTTGATTCTACCTTCAGTAAAGGTAAGATGTCTAAAGGCGTTTGTTACTTTGCAATACTTGTATCTATTTCTGATGCGTTTCACATAAGTATTCTCTGAATATAGTCAACGTAAGCTATAACCAATATAAGAAGGGTTAGGCAACGGAAAACAAATCACACAAATCTCACCCTCGGCAATATTTCGCGTTTCCATGATGGGCAAGGCGAAGATAAAGCCAGTCCTCCTGAACCAATGTAGTTGAAGTTTCTATCGCCAAGCGAATTATTTAACGGACCAGTTGGAAAATGTCTCGTACCAAGGAAAGATCATAAGTCTTTTGACTTTAATATTGCGGCGCTAATAGTCCAGGACAAGTAGTTTGCTCGATGTTTTCGTCTTTAAAGGTTTAGGTAAAGCGATGCCTTAAGTTCCTAAAATGGCGGCCATTTCTTTACATTTCGATGTGTATGTGACCTTGCTGTATTATAAACTACATTAAGTCTGAATGAAAAGTGGACGGTTTTTGTTTTGAATCTTCAGCAGAAATGTTTTTTCGTTGCTGCCCATGGGTTTTGGGACTGGTAACACGAAAGTATATGTCATTAATCAACGATGAAAGTCCAGTTTTGTCTTTGTGACTGGCTTTTCCGAAACGCCTGAGTTTGTTTTGTAAAAACATGCATTTTTGCGATTTTCTAGTGTTAAATCGGTCAGGCCTTTACAACATTAAACCACCATTTGGTGTGGAAGACAATATACTGTTCAGGTTTAAAATTAAACATTCAAAGTTTATAATACAAATTGGCAATTCGAAATTCTTATATAGTTTGCCCTATATTAGAATTTCGTTGCATGCCAATCTAGTGGTATGACCAGAATCTTTTACGCGAAAAGAAAATGTTCATCCCATAGGCCTACACTATTTGTTTAACAACTATCCAATGAAAACTTATTTTCTTCCAGTTTTCAAACTAATTCCCCTAATGCTAGATCGAAATATACATGAAAAAGCTTGGGGCGTGATGTTAGGTGCCAGACAAAAAAAGTCGGAATGAAATTATGGTGTATTGCTTTTAGCTGGTTTCCGTTGGTTTTTGTCCGAAATAATGCTATGCAAATAAATCGTAAGACCAAATCTAGAGATCTAAAAAACATTAAATCAAAATTTGTGATTAGAGATTTTGGACCTAAACAGAAGTAAACAGATTAAATTGTCAAAATCGCAAGTAAATAATCAGGTTTCAATACGTAATAACTTACATTTGTCAGCACTACGTTTGGAGATTACTTCAACAGCTCACGGTTGTCCTCCCAAGTCGACATTACAGACTGACATCTGCATATTAATCCTATAAGATATATGTTATATAATATCGCGCACCCACGGTATTTGACCTCCTGTGAATTTGCCAGCCAATCTGCTATCAATATTGATCACGATTATATTGAAAATGCCCTCTGATTGGTTGTTCTACACAGAATAGACGAGTGTACAGTTCAACGGATAAGCCCCGTCTACTTCGGTTTGGTTTGTTTGAAATTGTGGTTTAAGAGCCGCTTCCCTGGTATGGCCCGTCAATCACAACGTTTATTTTCATATATTTATGCTTTACAATAAAAATTCTGTTTAAAATCAAGACATTACCATATTTGAAAAATTAAATAGTTTTTAAACAAAACAATCTTAACAGTTACAAAATGATAATAAAAGGTATAGAACGTGAACAATAATATATTAATAAAAACTTGAAATAATTGAGTCTATTAATTTACAGTTGATATATACGCTATATACATTCTACAAACTACAACTACTTCGGGTTGGAACGCAAACAACTCCATATATGGCAATCTGTTTACCATATATGGTCAATTGGATCTAGCTCAAAGTGAGGCAACTACCGTTTGGAACGCATACATTACAATATACAGCAAACTGTAAACCCGTGTATTGAGAGCCCCTCCCCTCTCCACGTACCCCACATGCCAAACAAGAATCGCGTGCATTACAATAAGCAATAAGACAATAGTGAACAATATTACTGTCCCCTACACTATAAAGAATTATGAAGTTTAAAAATCAGTTTTATTTCTATTTTTGATAATCTGATTCTTATAGATTTTATTGTGACAATATTTACTCTGAGGTTGATGTATGCATTTATGCATTTAAACTTATTTGCATTATTTGTTTTTATTTAAAATGTACTGTTTCGTGTTGTTGTCCTATAAACCGGCAAGAGGGTTACTCGCCTATAGATTATAAAGTCGATAAAAACAAAAACAAAATACTTACTGATGTTTTCAATTTGTATATATTTGCTTTGTGGTTTAGTCAATTTAATTTAGCATTTTTTTTATTTTGCTTCTGGGAAGGAAGTTGATTCATATGATAGGAGATATAAATGTTCTATGACTTTTCAAGAATGTATGTCCTCAGAACGATTGGCTTGGAACATACACTGTGATTCGAGTTTCATTCATGCTAAGCTGTGTGAGAGGCTTTGCGGGGACCAGCATTGCTATGATGCAGGGTGATTGATTTTGACAAAGTTGTTAACTCAGTCAGTACTGTCAATGGTTTGTCTAATTGGTGATTAACTGCACTCAAGAATATGTCATTCATATGGTGATGATCAGGTTTACAATTGAAAGAAACCGCAAAATACCCAGATGAAACAAAGGGCTCATTGGTTATCAATGAAAGATACTTTAAAGGGTGGTAAGGTATTTGAAGTTATTGGAAGCATTGGTATGAATGTTTATAGTTGATCTATGTAGGTCTGTGGACTAGAATAAAATAAAATGTTGGATAGCAAGTACTAGTAGACAATTGTCTACAATTGTTTACACAAGAGTATGTATAAAAGTATTGTACATATAAATATTTGACCGTTAAGATTGCAATATGCAAATAAGTTATGTGCTGTAGAAAATTTAGCTAACGACACAGTCTAAGTACTCTATTGAAGGGAATACAAAGTTTGTTAAAAAATATTAAACGGTTATCTAGACAGGTCAGGGCACCCACATGTATTGCACATATCAACATTTGACCTTTAAAATTGCACTATGCAAATTAGGTATGTGATGTAGAAACGTAAATTTCGAAAAAGTCCCAGCTTTGGTAGCTGATTAAAACAAAAATAAAGTTTGGTAAAAATATATTGAACGGTTATCGATATATGCTCCAAAAAGCAAGTATGACGGACGAAGAATCGGACGGACGGACATTTGGAGCGCTATATAACCCCGTTATATACTACTTCGTAGTAGAACTATAATCATCGATATCAGCTGCCAGTGTTCACTGGTAATTCGACCACTTGACAATACTAATTCGGTTGGTTTAGCATATTTGCCTTGAAAAATTGGTGTGTGAAGTTTGCACAGCTAATAAACTTCCCTCTTGTAAGTACACACCACACGTATCAAATGAAATGGGAACTTTCGCAGTACATTTAAACAACTGATGAACTAAACCACTGTTTAGTTTAGTAAATACGCTAGTAGACTCAGGTGGAATGCCGATTTAGCGTGCCAGAAGTTGCCACGCAGTAAACCAGTGTAAATCATAAATATCAGACCAGCATGTACAAACTTTATTGATTACTGTGAATTAGTAACATTATCGATGGAAAAAGATCTGTTCAACTCACCCCACCCAATACAGAGAGACCCGAAAAGAATAGCCCTGACACAGACAGGTAATAATAGGACATTTAGTGTTAGGCCTACTTTTTATTTCAAATTTTAAATCAATAATTCAAACGTCAGAGTTTTTAAAATATGTACCTTAACGGTCAGACAGTAGACAAAGAAAAAGCGAAAAGCTATGTATAGCTTTTTAAAACTAAGTGTGGTATAGCTGTTAATCCTGGATTATGTTTTATCCGAAGATATAGCTCTGTGGGAGAGAGAACGTGGCGGCTCATTAATTAATTCAGACTTTGCCCTAGGAAAGTAAAATATATTTGTATCTGTTTGCCTTGCTCCTGCTTTTTGAACAAAATTTATTTTCTGGAATTTATCTAAGTATTAGGGAACAAGATTATTCACTACTTTAAATACAAGACACGCTCGTTTAAAAGTTATCATGTCTAAGATTGGGATCCAGTTTAAAATAATTCATGTTGCCTATTTTGTAGTATTGATAGTTTATTTAATGTGGCTTTGCAACTAGTATTCCCCTATGCACACTGTACATAGAACAATGTTCAAAATGGGGAAACACTATTGATTTAAATAGTTTAAGTGATATTTCATTGGTCATACAATAACGCAATAACACACCAAGTTTCCTAATAATTTTTAGACAAGTGTGGTGGAGTTGCTGCATGCTTCCATGACAGTTTAGGCACGTCTACTTGATTTTCAGATTACGGATACGATACAACTCTTTGTTGGTGCCAACCACTATGCAAACCGTTTTTTCAAAATCCAGGGTTTATTATTTTCAGTAATCCACTTCACTCTCTCTCCCGCCATGGACAAGAAGGTCGCCAATCGGTTACGACAAGATCTTCCTATACGAAAACGCGACGATATCTGTATGCGTTTTTTATGATTATTAATTTTAACTTTAAAATGAGAAACAAATTAACTTTAATAAAAATGTTTATATTTTGGTTCATCTTTCCCAACATTTTATTGGTCGTCTCTTCACTGAATTCCACTCTGATGACCGTGCTCGAGTTATGCCTATGATAAATTGTCTTTTTAATGGTGAAATATATTCCTCATGTTGGCCTTTGTGTACATCCCAACCTACATGTATCTATTAATGTTTTTCCCCCTTAGACGATAAAGTTAACTACCACGGAGAGGCCTAGAACAACGACAAAATCCAAACCTTCTCAAGATTTTTTGAATAAATGAGATTGCAATCCCAGTTAACAAATTTTC
This sequence comes from Mopalia kennerleyi, assembly GCA_034783855.1. NCBI lineage: Eukaryota > Metazoa > Mollusca > Polyplacophora > Chitonida > Mopaliidae > Mopalia > Mopalia kennerleyi. Next base: position 5,220 of record JAVFBX010213483.1, read on the forward strand.
CAACTTAGGTTAAATAAAATGCTTCCCCCCACCAAGGGGTAAAGGTCGTAGTGCTAATCCCCGTGTTGTCATGTGTGAATTGGTGGAAATCAATCTAGACTGTGGTAACAATTGATTGTTTGTTTGGTGTGCTGGGGCTTAGCATCGTAATCAAGGGTATTTCACGTACATGACTACGAATTTTATACTTACCACTGTGTGTTACTTAAGTATGGTGGGAAACTTAGTATAAACCACATTTGCGATTAACGGAGGCACATCCTTTGACTCTGTGGTATACCCTGAGATCGGCAAACGAAGTCGACCCGGGAGCGGTACATCACAGAAGGATCAGTAAACAGAGGGACGTACTCGAACCCATGAACCAGAAGTTGGATCAGTAAGCAGAGAGACGGACTCGGATCCATGAACCAGAAGTAGGATCAGTAAGCAGAGAGGTGTACTCGAACCCATGAGCCAGCAGTAGGATCAGTAAGCAGAAAGATGTACTCGAACCCATGAGCCAGAAGTAGGATCAGTAAGCAGAGAGACGTACTCGAACCCATGAACCAGAAGTAGGATCGGTAAGCAGAGAGACGTACTCGAACCCATGAGCCAGCAGTAGGATCAGTAAGCAGAAAGATGTACTCGAACCCATGAACCAGAAGTAGGATCAGTAAGCAGAGAGACGTACTCGAACCCATGAACCCGAAGTAGGATCAGTAAGCAGAGAGACGGGCTCGAACCCATGAACCAGAAGTAGGATCAGTAAGCAGAGAGACGTACTCGAACCCATGAACCAGAAGTAGGATCAGTAAGCAGAGAGGTGTACTCGAATCCATGAGCCAGAAGTAGGATCAGTAAGCAGAGAGACGTACTCGAACCCATGAACCAGAAGTAGGATCAGTAAGCAGAGAGACGGCCTGAGTCCATGAGCCAGAAGTAGGATCAGTAAGCAGAGAGACGGACTCGGATCCATGAGTCAGAAGAAGGATCAGTTAGCAGAGAGACGGACTCGAGTCCATGAGCCAGAAGTAGGATCAGTAAGCAGAGAGACGGACTCGAGTCCATGAGCCAGCAGTAGGATCAGTAAGCAGAGAGACGTACTCGAACCCATGATCCAGAAGTAGAATTAGTAAGCAGAGAGACGGACTCGAATCCATGAGCCAGCAGTAGGATCAGTAAGCAGACGGGTTCGAACCCATCAGCCAGAAGTAGGAGCAGTAAGCAGAGAGACGGGTTCGAACCCATGAGCCAGAAGTAGGATCAGTAAGCAGAGACGGGTTCGAACCCATGAACCAGAAGTAGGATCAGTAAGCAGAGAAACTTACTCGAACCCATGAGCCAAAAGTAGGATTAGTAAGCAGAGAAACGGGTTCGAACCCATGAGCCAGAAGTAGGATCAGTAAGCAGAGACGGGTTCGATCCCATGAACCAGAAGTAGGATCAGTAAGCAGAGAAACTTACTCGAACCCATGAACCAAAAGTAGGATCAGTAAGCAGAGAGACGGATTCGAAAGAGTGAACTAGAAGTAGGATCAGTAAGCAGATAGACGTACAGGAACCCATGAGCCAGAAGTAGAATTAGTAAGCAGAGAGACGGGCTCGAACCCATGAACCAGAAGTAGGATCAGTAAGCAGAGAAACGGGTTCGAATCCATGAGCCAGAATCAGGGCCAGAAAGTTACCCCACCAACCACTTGACCGCGACCGCATACCCAATAATCGGTTGAATGTAATGACATCCTTTCGCTGCAAGTAGAAGCTTTATTACAATATACGCAGTCGTTTTCCCAGCCATTCAAGATAGACGTCAATAGTTCAGGCTGTTTTCCAGTACTTGTGTTCATATTAACAATATGAAAGCTATTTTCCAAGATTTAAATTAGTCTGTAAATTCGTTCTCGAGCCTTGTTTTCAGAACACATGCAGACGTCAATATTGTACACAATGGCCGCCATATTATGTTAAGGAATGTGATGAATCCAAACCATTCGCTATCTTAACGGGATGATGCTACAGCACACTAGTTTCAAATTATTTTGGAATAGAAATCAGCACTTTAACTAGGACAGATTTATTCATCATTAGTGTGTTATGACTTTTTGAAAGAATTTATCTGGACTGTTTACACAGCCAATCAAGTTAAGTTGGTTTAAATCATTTATTGTCTTTGAAAAGTTTCTTTTTTTCAAGATCACGGGTTCAAACCGATTGATTATTGGCAGAAAAAACATATCTTTTGATTAAAAGCAATCATTTTTTTCCAAGTTTAATTTAATTCTTTCTTTCAGAAGAGTTATTTGCAATGTTATAAAGAGATTATCAATCTTTCAGAAGCAACTCCATCCTTTAGTGCTGCTGACTGCTTCAATTCCGACCCACTCGGAAATGAGAATAAACGCTAACATCATCCATACCTTTTATGTGCCTATGTAATTACTATTACGGCCACGGTATGTATATCCTGATCGTTGGGGGGAGGGGGGGGGGGGGGTATTTAAACTAATCAATATAGACCTGGACGTTGGAACACGCGTTTATACAAACTTATACAAACTGTTCCCAGTAGGACACCTGTTGATAGCCATTAACAAGATGTGAACTAAATCAATGATAACACAATAAGTAAGACTTTATGGATTTTCAACTTCTGGGTTTATTTATACGCAACGTTTCAGTGCAGATACTAGCACCGTTTTCAAGCTAATGAGAGTGATAGCATTAAGGGTATGTATATATGCAGTTTGGGGCACTACAGGTGTAAAAACAATAATCATTGTACTGGTTTGGCTGGCTTGGCTGGCTTGGCTGGCTTATATAATACAGAGATGGGTGTGATATGAAAACTAAACAGATATGACAGAGAAACAAGCTGTACTACATGCATAATAAAGAAACAAACCATACTGTAACACAGGTGTTAAGATTTGAATAAAGTAGATTGATTGGAAAATGTATTCGGGGAGGAGGTTAGTGTTTCACAAAGTTGATTAGGTCGTCATAAGCGGGCATGTAGAAGCCAAAGTCCAAAATTGAGGTTTTGGTCTGCTAATTTGGATGGTTTCCATTAGCTTCCCTGTGTTTAGATTGGGCAGGTTTATGTTAACCGCTTTTGTTTTGGGTTGCATTGGCCTGAATGTGTTCAGAAAGGGCCGGTTTTGAGTCAGATTGTTGTAATGAGGCTTTGTGTTCTTTCATCCTTATACTGAGAGCTCGGCAAGTTTCACCTAGGTCATGGATATGGCATGAACAAGAAATTCACCTATATGAACAAGAAATTCTCCTGTTAACTCACCAGCCGCCAACACTATTCTAAACACAGCCTCACAGCGACCCGTCAAAGAAAGCATCCAACACCACAGGAAGAGTAAAGCACTGATCACAACCAAAGTAGCTTTAATGTTACTAGGCGTAAGTTCTACTATTCGCCCTCACTTTTTTCATCAATAAAAATCAATGCAAGATAAAAACAACAATCAACTGAACAACAACACCAAGGACAAACAAATCCAGAATCTTGAAAAACTAAGGACAAGCCATTTGACCAACACAGAGCCGCATCACAGCAGTGCACACAATCAACCAAAAACTGTTATCAACTTGAGCTCCCATCACCTTACCAATCATCAAATCTCGTTGTTAACAAAATGACTCAATTACGTGCCCGTGTTACCGAGGAAAAACATCGACGATTATATTTCTAACATTGAACATGGTCTACTACTGCTTGCACCTGGTAATATAGTAGATTATCTTCGACACCAATTTGCCTCCCTCATAGAGTCTGCCAAGCCGCAAAAACCTAATTTAACAAAAAGAGACGGTCGAACAATCACAGAACTTAAACAACTCAGAGATAAAGTCATTGGAAAAGCCACAGTATTAATAGTTAAAACTCAACTATACCAATTAGTTGACAAAACCGTGGTCACTCAACATCCACGACTCTTGTAGGCCAGAGAAACAATTAAAGTGCATAAGGATCCGAACAAAGCTCTTTTACTCATCTGCAGCCAAACACCTAAGCAAACTATTGGCTCATCTAGGTAAAGCCGCTCAAATTTATCAAAAACTGTGTAAATGTTTGAAGCAAGATAAGCTTGATACAAAATGCTCACCGACTGGAAAGCTAAGATGTTGTAGACCTACATGTATTCACTAATGTTGATTTCACAAATGTGCAGGTTAATAAAAAGCATACAACCACATCATAAGATATTAGATAAATCCTTTTTAGAAGTAACAAATAACTGTATCGTTAATCAGATGTAAGATTTAAGTCGTGCCAGGGAGAGCCAATAGAACTCAAGGACTTTCAGAATCAATATGTAACCTAAGAGTGGTATAAATAAAACGAAATGATCACATTTGACCGTGACCAAGGTTCTTTGCGGCATAACTTGGAGAAACATTTCTTCACTAATACATTGTCGGGATTAAAACGCCAAGGGGTTTAGTTTATCACACAGGAATGGATAACAATATCAGAACAGGTGAAAATGGATTTAAATATCTTAAAATAATTGATTTATAAATCAGTTAATATTTATATATTTTTACCTTAAAAAAAAATTAATTTTGGGCTTGAAATTATTAGGTCCTGAGACCATGCAACAAGTGTGTTTTTATATTAGGTTTAAATAAATAAATTGACTGGATACATTTCTCTGATAAAGTCAATTTGTTCCAGACCTTTGGTGCTTTTACTTCAATTAACACGCAACGTATGTCACTTGTTTGACACCCATGGACTCTTAGCAATTCTTAGCAATAGACTTCTCAATACCGATGGGACCATATAATGATGATGTGCAAATTGATGCGCAAACACTAAGACTTGGAATTCATTAAGTTGTTCTTATGCCAATATTTTATATTTTAGAAATAAGGTCACAGTGTGATATAGTCTTCATGATTGGGTTATTACACGAATTGCTCGTTTTTGAAACTTATATGTTTTTCCCCACACTATATTACAATATAGGTAGGAAAAAATCAAAGCGTCTTCATAGTAAGACGATGTTTGATGTGGTTAATAACACCAATATTACCAGAAATGTTCGAACTTATGCGTTGAATATAGGTTTTCCAATTAAATTTATCATTAATAAATACTCCCAAAATGTTGAACGTTTTAACAGTTTCAATTGGTATATCGCGGATTACGAGTGGCGTTATGGGATTGTAAACAGCAGTCCTGCTAGGCCTGATTAGCATTATTTTTTAGTCTTCTTTGTGTTTAATGATAGTTTATTCACTTATAGCCAATCGGATATTTTGTCCAATTCTTCATTTGTAGAGTGAATTAGTGACGTTAAGTTTACACCATCAGCACGGAGACAAGTATCGTCTGCAAATATAACGAGTTTGAATATGTTGAAAAAAAAAACAGACATGTCGTTTATGTACAAACAGAAACAGTATAGGACCCAAGATAGACCCTTGTAGTACACCACACGATACAGGAAGTGCTTCTGAAATTTCGCCAGAAAATACATTAGATTGTCTTCTCAATGATAAATAACTAGTGAACCAATCCAATGCTGTTCCTTTGAAACCATAATAATTTAGTTATTTTAAAAGAATATTATGGTTTACTGTACCAAAAGCCTTTGGTTGGTCTATAAAGATCAATATACTATATTTTGTCAATTCTTTATCTCTATTAATTGATCTTGTATATTGGCAGTACGGAGGACGTGGAAGGATAGGATCGAAATCCAAACTGATATTCAGAAATGGTGTTATGTTCATCAGGATGAGCAACTACTCTGTTGGTCATTAATCTTTCAAATATTTTACTTAAAGAGGGTAGTACAGAAATGGGACGCTAATTGACAACACTAGATTTCTGCTCAGATTTAAATATCGGAGTTGCATTGGCTATTTTTAAATGACTAGGAAATGTCCCCAGTAACCAGGATAAGTTAAAAAGATAACATATGGAGTTGGCAATACTTTTGGATACATGTTTAACATGCCATGGTTTAATTGAATCAAGACCCGGGGCAGCATTTTTGCAATTGGCTATAATGTTTAAGATTTCTGTTTGTGTACATAATGCTGGGCGAAATTCGTATGGCGCTGGAGTGGAGAGAACAGCTTGAAAGTCGGGTGTACGTTGTGGTAATTCATTTTATTATTTTTGTGCAATAAATTCATATTTATGGTGTCTGCATTATGAAAGAAAGTGAAGAATATTCTAATTAAGCACCCAAAATATTATAAACATCACATTACTTTTTAAAGTTATTTTGCATACTTTGCATTAAACTCAAGTTTACCAGTCGTTTTGAGTTTTACAGTCAATCATTATGAACATGGTCTCGTGAACCTTTCACGCAGTTTATCACCATTTAGAAATAACCGAGAAAGCCACGAAGAGATAAGAGTCGCATATTTACTCTTTACTTGTTGTAGAGTCCGTCAATTATTCTACATTGTCCAACAGCAGGACCTTTATATTAATTAAAACAAATATGTATAACGTGACATGACACAGTATAGCGGTAACGCGGCGAATTGGTGGTAGCGTGTGCAATTACTAAATGATTTACCGTTCACAGGATCGAGTCCGTATGTCGACCATCAGGTA
>JAVFBX010213494.1:0-11796 GCA_034783855.1 Mopalia kennerleyi
ACTTATATGACGACGGATTGTCCACTTCACACTGTTCCTTGCCCTAGTATGGTGGAAAACCGGGAGGAAACCTTGTATAAACCACCCTTGCGATTGCTGGAGCCACATCTTGTGACTCACTCATATACCTGAGGGTCGACAGACGGACTCGATCCTGTGAACGGCAAATCGAAGTAGGCGTTAGAAGGTGCGCTCGCTAACCACTACGCCACGGCCGCGGGCCTGGTGGAGAAATGGAAGAACCACTCGGCAAACAGTGGTCCGCATCAAACAGCTGTTTTATACACCGGGTGGAAAGGCAACAGCCATGCAGTAATCAGAACATTGAAGGGGGCTCAATAGCGGACTGTAACCAACTATTCTCTGGTGTAAATAAAATGAAAATTGTAAAATTACTTGATGCAAGTGCTTCTGTCAATTGCAACACCTGCCATTATAAAACAATTTTGAACTTCCACCGATAAGTTTCACATTGACGAGTGCGATGACAACTCACAATAATGAATAACCATGTACGTTGACTATATTCAGGGTTATTTAAACCAAAGAGTCCGCATGAATCGTTCTTCATTTTTTGGAATTGTCACAATATTCTACTATAATACATAGCCAAGACAAAACTGCTTACTTTGTAATGTGAGGCCACGTAGAGGGACATAATCCTCTGCAGAAAAGATTCCGAGGCTTTGTGATACGAGAAGAGAGTGTCTCGATTGACATAATAAAGGTCACAGAGTTCAGGTAGGGGGCAGCCTGAGGTAATCCGCGGGACAGTCGCCGCATCCAGACACAGTAAAGAATTTAACCAACTCTCCACTCCATCTCCATTAGCATATCTGATAGAATCTGTCAATACCACCTCGTGGAGAACTCTTCCTGGAAAATAAATAAAGTTGTTTTGATGCATTGTTTTATGCAATACTTTCAAAGATTGATTGAGTGTTTTCTGCCTGGTTCAACGGTATCTCCTGATCATTGTTATGGAATCTTTACTGACTACTGCCGAAACATTTCCAAGAAAGTAAAACATTTCACATTTTATTGTTGCGTTGGGAGTAGTTTTTACTACTTGAGCACACCATTATCATATTAGTCAAATATAATTGTAAACAGTGTAAAACACCACTGGATCCATAAATAATGTATACTTTCACAAGGCGGGGGTCCAGTTTATTGTATTAGAAATCAATATTACAGCGATTCCAGACAATGGGGGCACAAGCTTCACTTTGAAATGTAACAAGAAACTTGTTATGACCATCCTATGCACATGGCAGTCACTGGAAAACAGGTTGAAAACCATCCCTGAAGTGTACAAGTTTGCAGGACTACTTCAAATTGAATCTGGCCAATAATTGATTGTAAATATACACATGTACATGTAGCTCTAGACGATAATGTATTATACAACGAATGGACCAATCAGTTTACAGCAATTTTTTTAACGATCTGGTGTAACTGATTTTTTGGGGACATTTTCCAGATGCCAATGCAGAACCTGACCAAGCAGCAGTCTGTGCTGACCCACTTGGCTGGTGTGCATGGATAATCAACTGTTGCTGACTCAACATTGTAACTTGTTTACGAGATTCACACTCAAAAAATAATTTATTCAGTGGGGCATGTGATGGCGAATAATGTTTAAAGTGCAGATATATTTACTCGCCACTTTGGCCAATACGCCAATAATTTATTTGTATTCCTAATGGCGGGAAGGCAACCATTTATTTCAAGCACTGTGTTTGAAGTATGTTTGCGTTAATCAAAAATCGATTACTACAACAAGTTTGATTAAATTTAGATTTGTTTGTTTGTTTGATTGAGGTTTAACTTCGCACTCAAGGGTATTTCACTTATATGACGACGGATTGTCCACTTCACACTGCTCCTTGCCCTATTCTAGTGGAAAACCGGGAGGAAACCTCGTAAAAACCACCCCCACGATTGACGGAGCCACATCTTGTGACTCACTCATATACCTGAGGGTCGACAGACGGACTCGATCCCGTGATGGTACATTGAAGCAGGCATTAGAAAGCGCACTCGCTAACCACTATGCCACGGCCATGTTTGTTTTTATATTATGATTAAAATCTTGTTACACGAGAAATCTCATGGGGTCTACAGGTTTTACTCCCCTGTTTGTTTGTTTGTTTGATTGGGGGTTAACATCGTAAAAAGTATTTCACTTATATGATGACGGATTGTAAACTTCTCACCTTTCCTTGCCCTATTATGGTGGAAAACTGGGAGGAAACCTCATAAAAGCCACCCCCGTGATTGCCGGAGCCCCAACGTGTGACTCACTCATATACCTGAGGGTCGATCCGTCGATCCGTTAACGGTACATCGAGGTAGGCTTAAGAAAGCTCACTCGCTAACCTCTAAGCCGCGGACGCAGGTTTTACTCCCCTGAGAATTGACATTTAATAATATGTTAGAGTACCTGAAGCCGAGAGAAGTGAGTCAGACTTTTGTCCCATCTGAGCAGCTTTGTTCACCCCGCTGTTTGTGTTTCCAAATGTCGACGATTGAGCACGCAGCTGATGTACAAGTTTAAGGGACAGAGAACGACCAGTGCCTTCATACCTACAACAACAAAAGGTAAGAAATCAAAAAATCAACTGCTTTCAAATGAAATGCTATCAATTTAATTCAGTAATGTAACAAATTGATAAAAACAGTTTGCACCATCTTTCAGAAGCTATACTTCAATTGGGTTGATTATGGTTTTGTTTGTTTGTTTGTTTGTTTGATTGGGGTTTAACGTCGTACTCAAGGGTATTTCACTCATATGAGGACAGATTATCCACTTCACACTTTTCCATGCCTAGTTATGATGGAAAATCTGGTGGAACCCTGGTAAAAACCACTCCCGTGATTGAGGGAGCCACAACGTGTGACTCACTCATATACCTGAGGGATGACAGACGGACTCGATCCAAAGTTGAGTTAAGTTTTCTAAATGACCTTCTAAAAGTTAAAAAGCCACTTAAATGATTGTTGGAGCCAAGTCACGCAATATACCTGAGATCGCTGGATGGACCAGAACCCGTAAGTGGTACACTGAAGTAGGATTTGTAGGCTGACATGATAACCGTTAAACCACAACCGCAAGTAAAGTCAAATCAGTGGGACATGTAGTTTATGCTCGCTCTGACTCAGTACTTACCCGCTGACAGTGGAGGACATAAACACCAGGTAAGGTCCGAGGAGACTTTTAACCAATGGTAACGGAATAGCTGCTGCTTCATCGATACACACTAACTCAGCCTGTCCTAGTTTGTGGCCATCAGTGGGATGAATATACTACAACAACAACAACATTTCATTCAACATGAACATTTACTACAACAGAAAATCACTTACAAAATCAGTATTCTGACATGAAATTACAAAATAAACAGTAATTCAAACAATTCTACGATTATATTTTGCTGAATGGTTTGATAATGGTTCTCATTTATTTTTTGTAAACCTTTGTGCACATAACATTATTCCCACTGATGAGTTTCACAAAGTAGAGTAAACTTATAACTCCAATAAAAGATACACATGGATACATGGTGATTAAATATTTAGGTTTATTTCATAACCATTGTCAAGAATCTATGGTTTTAAAATCAACTGAAATATGGAATCACCATGTGTATCTTTTATTGTTGCACATTAACCTTAAAGCATAGACCATACATCTGGTAATTATTATTTAGCTGAAAGTTTCTAAATTATATTATTTTAACGCATCTGTACTTAAATTCAGTAAATTGTACAGACATGGCACTTGTACATGTATAGGGCCTACATAACACAGCTCGAGATTAAGATTATTAAGAAACTTATCTCTGGGAGTTATCTAGAACATAAGGTGATTCTTCGATAACATTCCTGTGCCAGTGTGATTGCTTTTTAGAAATATACAAAACAATAGGATTTTCCATTTTTAACCATAGTTGATCTCTTGTTGTTGTTTACCTGTATCGTTTGTCGATGCTCCCTGAAGATATTCACTCTAACAATGGCCTTGTTAAATTCAGGATTTGTTGACTGCACTATATCATAATCCATATGTTCCTGTGAAGAAAATTAATATAAGTCAGTATGGTTAATTACATTCTATACACCATACATCTTGTTGAAATGTATTAATTTTTCTGTATAAAATATCTTTACTCCAGAGAAAAAAGTTTTGTTTGCATTCACCAGGATTTGATTGTTTGTTTGGGGTTTAACAGCATACTCAAGGGTATTTCACTTATTTGACGCCGGATTGTCCGCTTCACACCGTGCATTGCCTAATTACGGTAGAAAACTGGGAAGAAACCCCATAAAAACCACCCCCGCAATTGCTGGTGCCAGATCGTGTGGTGTGACTCACTCAAATCCCCAAGGGTCAACAGACAGACTCGATTCTGTTCACACATCAAAGTAGGCTTTAGGAAGTGCACTCGCTAAACCACGGGCCCACCAGGATTTGAAATCTGGCCTCTTGCCAGCAGGACAAGCACCCCAACCACCCGAGCCAAAAAGGCCCATGGCAGATCGACTTGAACCCTCACCCAGGCAAAACCAGCTTTCTCAAAGGGAAGCATTGACACACAGTAGCTATATGGTGCTTTTTTTGGTCAGTGTGACAAGAGAGCCAGGCCAGTGGCCTGTTTACAATAAAATACTCTATCCATGTATCCCTCTGGACACCTAATGTTTATGCCACACCAATTTACCTGATATTCTAAAGCATCAAATCCTTTAAATATAAACTCAAAAAGAGTTTTCAGATTCTCTGGACTGGGTGCTGTCACAAATATATTAGAATACCTATCAACAAAAAAAATCATTGACATTTATTAATAATTCGTTATGCAGTTGATTTATTTTGAATTTGATTTAATTCAGCAGAATTTTATAACTGTAACAGACAGGCCTTATATATTTTAAGCTATCAGGCTTCTAAACCTTGTCACCATTTTCCCTTGTTATACTGAAGTTAAATTTGGCTATGTATTAGTCAATGAAACATGTCTTTAGTGTTGATGTTTGTTTGATGATTTGAGTATAACTCCTACTTAAGGTTTATTCACTCAGATGAGGCTGTGCCAGACCACTGGTAACAAACAAAGACAAGATTCAATAGATTTTAGCTTGAGAGGGAGTTTCTTCCATTGGGAAGGATCTGTTGTTTTAACAAAGAGTGTCTAGCATCGAGATAAAGAACATTCATCAATAAAATTAAAATTCTGGACAAAACTGATTACTAACAAAAGAGTAGGAGCAGGCCTTAACTTTAAAATGTTCAATGAGAAAATGTTAAACAGTTATTGGATAAAATTCTGCTTTCTACATATTTAAGCTGCTTACCCAAAGCCAACAGCAGTTGCCATTGCTAGTCCTAAAGCTGCTGATTTACCCCTCCCCCTAGCTGCTGTCATGACAACAGTACTTCTCAACGTCTTCTCAGAAATAGCTTCGACAAACTTCAACAAAGCCTTTCCCTGCAATCAAAAATATTTCATCATATTTTACCATATATTTAATCATGAGTAAAAATTCATACCTCCATGCCATGTTGTTGTTGTTGTTGTATTGTACAATAAATGTGTTTAAAAAAATGGTATGAACAGAGTTTCCATACACTATACATGTACTTAAAGTAACTTCACTCACATGACCCCACACCAGCCGAATGAATCAGCTATTTATTTATTTTTTATTTATTAAGCTTTGACATTACAATCAGTAGGGGCATACAGGTGTGTAACACCTATATAAAGTGACCCCCATATATGTTGTCCTTGAGCTCAGAGGGCACCAGGGCTCAGACCTTGTCCAGAAGCCCTATTAGCTTCTTCGGCATAGCACAAAAGCAGATTTGTCACCGAGGATAATGGGAGTGAAGACCATTTTCTGACATTGCAGTGAACTATCTCTGACATATATAAAGGCAAAAATAAGTGCCAGTAGGTTGGTTTCCTTGATTGCTAGCTAGATTTATAGTGTGTAGCAAAGTACTTAAAGTTATTTCACTAATATGAGGGCAAGGCAGCCCAATTGGTGACCCGTCCTCAATACCAGTGGCAATGCCGAGTCCGTACCGGAGATACATGGTTCGTTGCTAAGACTGAACAGTTGTGGAAAAAATCTGGAGAATAATAAAATGGCGGCGACGTTTCTATAGATACTAGTCCCGTGTTTTTTCCCCCTTGTGACGTCACTGGCTATCGCTGAGTTGTATGTGCTAATAAATGTTACATGTTTGAATCCCGATTTCTCCAAAAGTTTGCCGATTTTTTTTATGAAATTAATTGAAAATCGTCCAGTGGACATTGAATTATTTTTATAAGTTTTCTAGGTATCAACCATTTTGGAAGACCTTTAACTGTTGACAGCTCCAAGTACACCAGGGCAACAGGAAGCGCCCATCCAACCATCATGGGCTTAAGCACCCATACTTTGGACACCCTGAATTGAACAATTGCCTCAGTTGGACACCCTTTTTTTTAAAACTTTAACATGCAGGAGATAGGGAAACTGTAAAAATTGGACACCCAGTTACTTAAAAAGGGAGGCAAAATGACCATTTTGGACACCATACTTTTGCTTTCTGGCTAAACCCCTGCCAACCACCAGCGCTTTTCCTTATTTGATTAGGGTTTAATGTCCAACTCAGTCAAATATTTCACTGATATGACTAAAGATTGTCCATTTCTTAGTCTGCGTAACTTACTTACGATGTAAAACTGAGAGGATACTTTGTAAAAGAAACCTCCTCCGCAAGGAAGTCAACAAAGAGATTTCAATCTATGGGCAGTACAACAGAGGAAGGAACAGTAGTCCAACACGCTAACCATCTGAACCCTGATCTTGGGTGACGTGGGTGACCTAGTTAACTGACCTGATCGAGAGTTTTACAGCAGTTGACCAGCGCTCCGACAGGCTGTGTATCCTGTAAGGATTCCTTCAAATCCTTCAACTCCTGATCCAAGGGAGACAAGCCATCTTCCTGTAACAGAGCATGTATTTAACTCATTCATAGACTTGGTAATCTTATTAATTTATTTACTTGTAGTTTTCATGTCTACTCTCCATTTCAATATACACTGTGTATTTTTGGTTGAGTGGTTTTAGGCATTCGTTATTATTGCTGTCGCCGCTGTGGGTGAAGTTTGACAGAGCGGTTTCATGCGCCCCTTAGCTCTAAAAGCAACCAGGCAACTAGATTTTGTTTGTTTGTTTGGGGTTTAACATCGTACTCAAGAGTATTTCACTTATATGTAACGGATTGTCCACTTCACACTGTTCCTTGCCTAATTACGGTGGAAAACCAAGAGGAAACCTCGTAAAAACCTGATGGTCGACTGACTAACTCTGAACTAGGAGCCGGAGACAATATACCTGTAACAGGTAAAATACAGGTGATATAAATGACTTACCAGTGATGGTGGAGGGACAGCTGTTAAGTTATTAATGTGAGAAGAGAGAGGGAGGATGTTAAACTGGTCATCTATCACCATACAACTCTTACAAGAAGCCAGAGACAAGATAAACCTGTAGCAAACAATAATCATATCATATAGAGAGAAATAACTTTTAAAAAATAAATACATAAATAACCATTACACAGATCCATAAATAAAGAACAATTGTCAGAAAACATAAATTTGTTCGATAACATACTGTAATATTGTCACAACAAGCTAAAAGGTTAGGATTTGTCATGGACGAAATTTGAGGTGATTTAGGTACTCTTCAAACAAACGGTCTTCAACCAGAGGGTTGCTCGCTCACAACTCTGAAATGTCGCATTCTGCCTTTTTCTCGTAATCCAATTTAAAATGTCTTAAATTGATGTGGTCTAAGGCTAAGGCTAAATAACAAATGAAGTTAAAAGAATATTGATTTTTGTTTGTTTGATTGGGGTTTAACGTCATACTCAAGGGTATTTCACTTATATGAAGACGGGCTCATTAACCACTAAGCCACGCCCGCGGGCAGGATATCGAAGAGTGAAGAAAAATACATTTTGACTGTGCTTGATACTCACAAGTTACACAGCATTAGTTTGTTAAACTCATTGGTTTTCAAAGATAAATCATGAATATGGCACGAAACTAAAACAGCCCTTCACACCACCTTAAAGCGTGTTGTAGGAGAAAAAGATGCCAGTCTGTAGCTTTTTCGTGCCGCTATACAATAGCAACCTATAATATTGTGGTCTGAAAATGGTCAAACAGGGGTTGTATAAAATTGCACATGTGTTAACCAGTTGAATGATTGATTGGTATTTTACGCCGTGCTCAAGGGTTTTTTGCTTATATGACGGCAGTGTATTCCAACAATAATTAACACTAGCACAACCAAGATGTGAAGCGTTTCAATAATGTTGGACAGTTAATTTTCCTCCAGTGCTCAATAAAGGTGAACCAGTTGAAGACAAATAATCCAGACATTACCTTTCATTGAAACGACCCACCACATCCTGATGAGATTCCGTTCTGAACCGAGCATGTACATCCTAAACAGTTAACATAACGATTGATTGATTGATTGATTGATTGATTGATTGATTGGTTGATTGATTGATTGATTGATTGATTGATGGTCATCAAACTGTCATGATTAATGTAGCATCAGGACATAGGAAGTTTCCACAAACTGACTCGTCTGTAAAACTATGCAGAATAGAACGAACTGTTTGTATGATTGAGTTTAAATAGCATACTTAATGGCAGTGTCTTTGATAGCCAGGATTGGAAATCTATGTCAAAAATCTCTATTTTGAGGAATTTTACATGTCAAAATTTTCCAATTTCCTATCTTTCCCATGTTTAAATTCAGAATTTCTACCTATCATTTAAACCATTTTATGAAATCTGCCTGCTCAAATGGCAGGTTGACAGAGGCCAGTTCCACAAAACATTTTCAGACTTTTTTGACTAAATTTGATATTTTTGCCACCTGTTTTGACTTAGTTTTAAAGTAATACCTGCAGTTGTGACTTACTTACATTATTAAAATAATGCTAAAATAGCAAATGTTAAAATTCAAAACTGAAAAATTTGAGGGCTTTTAAACATTTTGACTTAAGTATGAAACTGTTTTGTGGAATCGGGCCCAGGTCTCTAGCTTAGACTATGCTAAATGGTATTCCACTTACAGGAGAATAGAGTTAACATTGCTTTATCTGCCTGAAGTTAAACAGCATGGGAAAAATAACACCCCGGGTTGCCAGAATCATATTCTGTGGCTCCCTCATATGCTTGAGGTTAACTGGCAGACACAAACCTTTTGGCGATACATTGAAGGTTGGTCAAAAGTCCGACACACCTACCACATACATGTACATGTAATCATGGCCAATGGCCCAAGAGAAGAATTGAAGGCTATGGTTAATACTGTTGAATAAAACATTTCTTATCTGAACAGACTTTAGAAGTTGTAAATGAGAACATTTTTGTTCCACTTAAATGCAAATCGTGATTAAGAATGATTTGTTTTTTTGATTGGGATTTCACTCACATGATGGCGTGCCAACCCAATGAGTGTAGAAAACCACCCTTGACAGTACTGGCAACAGACAAAGACAAACAGGACAGTCACAGGACACACTAGGACAATCACAGTATAGATCGGCTTCCAGTTGTCCCTTAGCTTTAAGAGCACCAGGGCAACAGGAAGCTCCCTCCCAACCCAATTAAGAAAGAAGTAAAAGTCATTTATAATACCATAGTCATGGCGTAGAGTTGTTTGAGAGACTGGACAGAGCGTAGTAATATGAGGACCAGCCCACCCCCCTCTACAGTCTCAATGGAACGTGCCAGAAGATTAGGAGTCAACGCTTCGAAATCCTGAAATCATAAATCAGACAAACAATTTGTAAAATAAGTGACAATTTTATTTTTTTCTCTGATTATTGATGGCAGTTAAAGCTGGTAAAAAAAGTCTGACTATTTTCATGTTGCATTTTTATTTGTATTGAATATTCCCTTTACTTGAATAATGGATGCTCCCTCCCACCGCCCGTGAATAGGGTCAGACAAACTTGGGATAGGAAATAAAAAGAATTTTAAAGAACTCCCACGATGTGGTAGGATCAAATTACTTCAATTAGAATCAATCATGTCAAGAAATTAGCATAAAAAGAGAAAAACAGAAATAAAATTGATCATTAAGTTGACAGACCTGTAATATACACATGCCATATGTGCTTCCTAGGATTTTATGTGTCTCTGCGTAATAACAATATCGTATATCAGTGGCTGATATAAACAATTCAAACGGGTCATCGTCTTTCACGTCAATTTTACCCATCTTGATTTTCTTCTGCAGCTGTTTCATTCTTTTCTTACGATGGCTGTAAAAATTAAAAGTGCACTTGTTTGACTTCTGATCATAAAATCAAAATAACATTTAAAATCTGAGAACTTAATCACATCTATGATCCAGTAAACATGTACTTGGTTTATTGATAAAATCCTGTTTGAGATTTCCACACATGAGAAAGGTTTATTTGTTCGTTTGATTGGGGTTTAACGTTGTACTCAAGGGTATTTCACTTATATGATGACAGATTGTCCACTTCACACTGTTCCTTGCCAAATTGCGGTGGAAAACCGAGAGGAAACCTCATAAAATCCACCCCAACGATTGCCGGAACCAAACTGTATGACTCACTCATATACCTGATGGTTGTCAGACGGACTCAATGTCATGAAATGTAAATTGGAATAGGATTAGGAAGAGCACACGCTACCACTAAGCCACAGCCCTGGGCCACAACATTTTGAGGTAAAAAGAACCTGTTTATTTTTTAAATCTATTTTTTAATCAAAAGAACAAAAAAAAACCCATAAAGGATGAACAAATTTGTTTGTTTGATTTGACACGAACGTGCTTACGGAAGATTTAAACCAGTAACAATACCACTGAAAATTGGCAACTGAAAATGACATGGCCTGTTAAGTTCAGTTTTAAGTAGACAAATAAATTAGACCTTAATGTCACTGGGTGTTTAACAGTATTGAAGATCTTATTAATAAGGCTAAGGGAAGTTGGAGAGTTAGCTTGAGGCATAGGATTGATGTTTGTTTTTCAGCTAGCAAACAATGTTACATATCATATGACAGAGATTAACTTGTTGTGTGGATTGACAGACCAATTTAAGAACAGTGGCTGTTAGTTCACTCAAACTACACGAACAGCAGCATATGTTTCGAGATGTAGCTACCCTAGATCATGCTCGTTCTAGGGTTCTAGGGTCAATGAATTAATTCTATTCACTTTAAGTTTATTGTAACTCATATTGGTAAATGCGTATATTGCCTTTCCATTAGCTATCTCACATTTTAAAAACAAGATTAGAGTTTAACCCATTACTTCACTCACATGACGGCAAGTCAGCCCAATGGGTGAAGGAAACCTCCCTCAACGCCACTGACAGCATTTGAACAAAGACAAGGCACGACAATCAAGTTACTTATACAAAAACATCTCAGATCTGGGTCATGTTGCCTCTTAGCTCTGAAAGCACCAGGGCAACCAGAAGCTCCCTCCCAACCCTTCTACTTACTCATTCACCATGTATTCAAGTTTTCCCCTAAACTGCTGATCATTAGTCAGGCCAAGTGAGTTAGTAGAACAGTAACTGAGATGGCCATCTACTTCTTCTGATTTAATGTTGACAGAAGTATTTGGTTTGTTTGTTTGATTAGGGTTTAACGTTGAACTTAGAGTATTTCACTTATATGACAATGGACTGTCAATTTCACACTGTTCCTTGATTAATTTCGGTGGGAAACT
>JAVFBX010213505.1:0-11795 GCA_034783855.1 Mopalia kennerleyi
TAACAAATAAGAAAAAAACAGACAAATTTTTACCTCGAAGGGGCCGACCTACCTTAAAAAGTAATTGGAAGAAAGTGCTACAGCAAAAAACATGACAAAAGCTTACAAACAGTCCCATCATATTTACATGCATTTTAATAATTTAAACTTTAAATAAAATATATTTGTATAAAGTTTTTGTACTTACCGATTGATACAGTTAGCAGAGAACTAAGGAAGAAGACTGTTACAAGTAGGGAACTATGATTGGTGAAAACCAGCACTTGTATCCCACTTCGACCCCACATTGTCTCCGTCAGCCGACTGTCAAGAGAAAACAGAAATACCGATAATAAGAACGGCTCGATCATGTGACTTGCTGTGGAGGTATGAGAGAATATTGGGCAGAAATTACGATGGGACAATCCCCCCCTCTTTCCGCATAGTCCCATTCCTCTAGGGCTAGCTAACAATATGATAGGACCTCCACCCCCTTCTATAAAACCTCCCCTGTTTGTGATATTATTATTGAACTGTGTTTTGAGCCCGTCTGATACACAGATAACGCATTAGTGAATCGGGGTTGATATGTGACATGGGGAGGGACAATTTATCAGAAGATGTCCATGCAGAGATATCTCTATGGATTGTCTTCGCTGGGTGAGAAGCGCTCAGTGGAAAGGGAAAAATTACCAGCAATAGAAACAAAAGTGACGAGGGAGTATTTGAATGGACTTGACAAGCTTCAGCGTCTGTTGCATAGCGTATGAGGCTGGGCTGTTTCGGATCCTTCATAAGGCTCAGTATTACATCGGATATGCTCCCAGTTTGGAGGTAATGCGCTTTGTTCCCGCTGTCCTTTATGCTAATTCGGTTTCGGGGGGAGAGCTGAAGCAGCCTTGTCACAGGGGCTCCAATGACTCACCCTCCCTAATACAAACACCCCTCCCTAAAGCATTATACCCTGGTGCCCGTTACCACCTCTTTATGACCCCCTGATATGACACTAACACACGACAATAGAACAAGAAGCTGTTCCTTCTTCCTGCTTAAGATATTAAAAAAGGAGGTACATTTTAACTAAAAATGGGATTAACTCCAAACAGGGCATCAAAAACCCTTAAAATAATTAACACTTAGCGAAAAACAGAAAGAAATGCTAGTCATGCTTTCCTTCTTAAAATATTAAAAACAGGACATACATTTTAACAGACATTGTGCTTCACATAAAGCTGAAACAAGTAATTGTTTCAAGCACATTGTAGTGTCCAAATAATGGTAATCCCAAATTAAATAATATGGAACGACATAAAACAACTATTTTTTAATTTCAAATGAATCTTGGTCAATACTGGATACAAATAGCCATGACATTTTGGCAACTTAACAAAAGTTTGATGTTTGTTCATATTTAAAATCATACAGATCAAAAGACCCATTACGGCTGATTTGAGTTTAGCGTTACACCAGACCTGCTCACCCTAGAAGAAATTTGGATGGAAAATTTGTCGTTTAGGAGTATTTTGTTACCATTTTGTGTTTTTTTTGTGTTACAGCATAGCACAGAATATTAATTTCTTTGTGTATTTTGATGGTCTATTGGTGTATTTCACATAAATTATGTGTGGAGTACACAGGGTAGGCAGGTATATGCTATACTCAAGGGTATTTCACTTATATGAAAACGATGTCTTTCAGCTGTCTAGTCAACTTACACAACCACAGAATGTGAAGTAATTTGTTTTGTTAGAAAATTAATGTTTCTTGAGTGCTAATTTAAGATATAAAGGATATATATTTCCTTCCCCGGTGGATTGCATCATCTAAATCCAAAAATAAATACTATAGCGCTATGAATGTATGTTTGTCAGTTTATAGATTTTGATCCAGGAGTTTTTAGTTCACAGATAGATTCATTTTAGCTATTTAAAAAAATAGTAATTGTCGTGAACATAAATTTTGTGCTAATGTACCGATGTTTTGAGGCACGCTACAATTAACACCGATGTGCCACATTGAAACGCTGAATTAGTCAGAAACGTAACGAAGAGCGCACACAGTTCATGAAGATTCGGAATGACAAAGCCACATAAAAATCCCGCTAAGATAAACGAGGTATTTCTCCCCCGAGAACAATGACTGATTAACATCGCAAACGTCACCGCAATTCCCTGTACGATTTCCTTCATTTTGTCAAACACGACACGGGGATTTAATTCACACCGCTCTCCATCAGTTAACATTAGGGAATTTAGCAGAAAGGCTTTTTTTTTTCATAAAATACCACCACCCCGAATCAAATTCCACAACAGAGTCGTTTTTAACACACAAAGAAAGGGTTGAATTGGATATTTTTGTCCAATATAGCCATGATAGGGGTTTTTAGTGGGAGTTTTTTTCTTTATTGCTCGGGTTTTAAAATATTCTATTTTTTTTCTATATTGGGTTTTTGGTGGGAGGTTTTTTTTTTGCTAATGTTTAAAAAAATTTTCATAAAATACTACTGCTAGGAACCTTATACCATGACAGCCTAGGTGAAAATGTTTTAAGTACCAGACTTCAATTTCTTTCTTTTCTTTTTTAAAATTATGCCATGTTCTTCGGATAACTTCCCCATAGCACAGATTTTAGTTGTTTTAGGTTGTATATAGAAGAAAGCCCATTAGCCTTATTCATTAAAAACAATTTCACTTTCGAGAAAGTGTGTAATAAGTGTGTAAGGCTTCTCATATTCTGGGTTGTATAGAGGTAAACCCAATAACCTTATTAGATAAAAAAAATTAGCAAAATCGAGAAACTTATGTAAAAAGTGTATTTTTTTTCTTAGATGTATTATCAATTTAGCATTTTTTAATATTTATATATAAGCCATTGCATAAATGTATTTGTATTCAAGTCATGTCACTCCAACGCAGAAAATAGAGAATAAATTCACATTTCATACAGTAATTGTTGAACATGAGGCATACTCCATGACCTGACCTGTGACCTTGACATTACAGTGATGCAGGCACTATTAACTCAATGTCACTCGGCTTTTCATTAATCACAATCATAGCATATCAAATCTGACTATACAATGGATTATCCCAACAGCTTATAGCCACAAACATCCTCAGACCGTATAAGTAAGATGGCAAAGTAATTAGGCCGTAAAGCCAGGCATAATTTGAGTCAATATCAATTACCTATATTTTCACGTTTTATGTGAGAGAATGTAAGAGCGTAGGCATGTACATACAGAGAAATTAAAAAAAAAACCTTAGAAAAATTTTGATATCAATGAATAATATAGAAAAATTATCTTTCTCAATAATTAAAATATGTAAAAGAGTCACTATTAATATGATGAATCTTTTATAAAAAGTAATAACTATTTGAGTCAAAATTGTTTTTAAAAACAATTGGAATTATATGTGACATTTTGTCTTATCCTTTACTATTGACATGTATTTGCTTATTTATTCATTAGGGATATATTTTATTAAAATGTGAGGAGTAGGCCTTTGCCTAATGTATTATAACTTTTATTTACAATAAATGTAGAAATTATTATCAAAAGTGTTTTTAAGACTGACTGGAATTATGTGTAACATTATATCTAATGCTTTTATTATTTATTTGTTTATTCATTACGGATGTATTTTATTAAAATATGGAAAGTAGGCCTAGGCTAAATTTACTATAACTTTTTTACAATAAATTATTATTACAATAAAGATTGCGTAATACAGCTATTTTTTTCGAACATTTGTACAGCATTGTAACATTAGACTGAATTAATTTGACACAATATAACTGCGGCTTTATTATGACAATGTAATATTAAAAGCGTTGAGTGAGTGAATAAACTAGGCATAATATTTTTATTGCATGATCATGACGGAAGCAATATTGAGTCGTTAAGGGTGCATTACAATGAAACACACTGGCCACAGGAGTTGAATACAGCAGACAATGGCCTGAGAGTTATTACAACATCGAGTGTTACAGAACACAATATTATGTCATGCTGACCTAGTTCTGTTTCTGGCATAGGATTATTGCCATCCCATGATGCAAAGTGTCAGAGATATGAGAAAAATGTCACCCTTTAACGTTTATCACCTTTTCATCTCGCAGAAGGAATCAATCGGAAAGCTTTACGTTTCTGTATTCAAAGTGGGAAAATAATAACCTCACAGTCGAACATCAATAGAGCGGTTTAACATCAGAGAAAAGCGAAATCATCTCTTCATTACGGTTGACAAGCCACTTAACGCTCTACACCTATATCCTTATACATTCTGGAACACCCAGCCCTCAGACGGAACAAAAAAATCAATATAAAATCAATACATTATTCAAATTGATCAAGTTAATAATTAATAGATATCCCCAATAAATAAGGCTGGTCAACAGTAATGTATTGATCACGTTGTTGATATAATGGAAATGCTCAACGATTTTTCCAGCGTAACGAAATCTAACATACCCTAGTATACTGTATACATATGAAAGGCTTTTGTGAGATGCCTGATAGGTTTGTAGAGTAAAACATACACTGCCACAGTGCATCAATGCTTAAAACTGAGGTCATTATACACTTGCAAGATTAATATCGAACTAGCACTAATATGCATGTAGCTGGGTGGCTCAACCCAATACCTGAACAGTACATATTTCCAAAGACTGATTAAATATGGTGATACAGTAAATAGAGCCTATTTAAAGTCATGGTCTAATCAGATACAAAATAATATTGCTGAAATATTTAAAAGTCCAACAAAACTCCTTGATGTATATGTGAATAATCAAAATTTTGGGGCATCAACATAAGCTATGGATTTTAAATTCAAATTTTTTAATTATTTAAATTCACTGTTTAACATAATTTAAACTCACTGCTTATTGAAGCTGCAAGTATAAATGATTTATTCATGGAGTTAGTTCATGGTTTTCAAATTCATCATAATCTTGACTTTAATCCCATCCTACTACAGGTGCAAGTCAATCTACCTTCACTAACGAGAAATTAATGCAGATTTTACCTGTCAGGATAATGAGGTAATGTCACAACTATGAGCCACAGGAGACTTGCTTATGAGTAAGGTAATAAAAATTAACATAGATAAACTTTACACCTGTAATCAAATACAACAGGTATAAATTTGTCATTTTTAATACATTAACCACAGGATTAATGTTACCTGGAGATATTAAAAGCACCTGTGTCAGACAAAAGTCCACACTACTGATGTTATTTTTTATCGTATGCCGTACTGGACCTGGATCCTTGATTAGGATCCAGTCTCAGATATCTGAGCTGGAATATAAAAATTCAAAGCGTAATTTAAAAGTATAATTTATACTGTTAGCTCTGTTGTAATTGCAACAGAAAAACAAAAAAATCAAAGCACATCGCTAAACAATTCACGCACATTATTCATTTACTTTTGTTTCAAGTAATTGTTAATAGAGCTTTAGTTTTTTCAACATTTGCTTCCATGATGAGCAAAAGTTCACCATGTTTTAATCATTACTGCTCACATGTTCCGCATTAAGATAACCATGATGTTATTCAATAAGATATCTTTACGGCATATCACGAATCTCTCCAAGGACCCTATTTTATTCTATATTTAAACATTTGTAGTGTCTCAAGTTTGTTCTGGAATTAATTTCCTTTTTACCTTAATTTGAGTATGCTGAAATTGCATCTATCGTGAAAGGCTGATGGCTATAATCTTCACAAATTGTAATGAATTCTTTTTTAATGTATTATAACACATCAGTATATATCACAACTTACTGTTTCTCTAATTTTTTGTTCTTTGTTTGTTTTATTAAGGTAGCACTCAGGGGTATTTCACTTATATGACAATGGACAGTCGATTTCACACTGTTCCTTGCCTAAATACAGTGAAAAACCCAAAGGAAACCTCCTAAAAACCACCCCAGCGATTGCAGGAGCCACATAATATGATTGATTGATAGATTGAGTGGTGCTTTACGCTGTGCTTAAGGGTATTTCACTTATATGACAACGGTGTATTCCAATAATTATTGACACTAGCACAACCAAGATATGAAGCCTTTCCATAATGTTGGAAAGTTAATTTTCCTCCTGTGCTAAGTAAAGACAGAATTGTTACTCTTTAAACAAACTGCCCTTAGTCAGAGGACCACATAATGTGACTCACACACATACTGGATGGTTGACAAACCCTCGAAGCCATTAGCAAGGTACACATGTTCATCAAAGTAGGATTAGTAAGCAGACATGCTAACCACTTAGTCACTTAAATATTGCTCTCTTCAGTCTCTTAATATTCATATCATTGTATTAAACATTACAATTAATTCACATATTCAATCAAAGAAATATAAATGAGTTGAAATGATAAGCCTTAAATTAGTATAGAAGTGGTGAAGGAACATTAATCTAACAACAGAAAAAAACACATTTCTGACAGGTTGTGTTAAACTGTTCATTGATGTGACGCTTCACTGATGTAGTGCATTCCCATCACAAATGTGAAATACCCTTAAGTATTGTCTTAGACAATGATAAACCCATTCCTTTCATCATTTTTTATTCTTCATGGTATTATTATCTTAATAAAGGAAAAATTACATGTTACATTTGCAATTATCTTACCATAATCTTAAACTGAAGGACTATACTTTATATCTTTGAAGAAACAAAACCCAACTAATTTTTTTTTAATAGATAATGATTCTTTTCTCTAAATCAAAACCATGTAAGCCATTCGCCCATTAGATTAATTTGAGAAATGTCTGAAAAGAAATATTTGCAAGCCTCTATCTGGGATTGAGCCCGTAACCTTTGGTTTGCATGTCCAACACATATTTTAATAGATTTTGCTTGTCTTTTGTCAAGACAAACACAACATGTACCTTATAATTTTAATCATTAATTGTTACAAATCCATCTGATATTGCACCTGGAATCTAAACCTACCCATTTCGATAGATCCTAGTTCTATTTCGCTAAAATTAACATTGCTTACATGTAGTATTTTTTTAATCATTAAATTGTTACATAACATTCTACATATTATTTTTACAAAAGTCTTTAAATTATATTTTAATAGATAATTGTTTCCTTTTCTTAAAAACATAAAACATACATTTATACTTATGCATTATACTTTTTTTTTCGGACACAAAAAAACATGTTGACTGAAATGATTGTGTACAGTGTAATGCTGCTCTTCATATTACAATCAGCAAACTAAAACATTCAGAGTTTTCAGCAGATTGTAACATTTCTAAAATAAAATATTAATGTTAGACTGCATTTGTTGTTTTCTAAACAGCACAATTCTATCTTTTAATAATAGATAAGAGCTATTGTTTGCAAGAGTGAATCCAATCTGACATTTGCAATCTTAAAATCTTACATAACCGTACAGCCCATGATATATTTTACCAAAGGCTGAATGTTATGTTTGAATAGATAAGGGCTCACTGTTATATAGCAAGTGATGTCATTTATTTTTCATTTTGTAAAAATTTACCTTACATCTATTTTTTATCCTGGTATTCACATTCTTTGTTTTCAAATAGATACGGTAACAAAAAGACAAATTAGTCGAAACTAATAAAGTTTTTTCCCCCCAAAAATGTATCATTTCATGCTTTATTAATAATCAAACATAAGACTATCCTTGGCTATTTTTGTCAATGTAAATCTATAGTTAATGGTTCTGATCGTATTTCTTGAAGACATGAGAATGCTTTACAGGTATGCAGTTGGCTGACATCAGAGCGGTTATTACATCTTATATCATAATCATTACATGACAAGTGGATAATTATGTAGGCGATATTCATTATATATTTAACGATATACGGCATCTGCAATTCGTTACAGAAGAAACGAGCTGTACAGGTATGAAGTAATTGTTACATCACGGCTATTAACAGGTGATTAGCTGGTGAAATATGACGCCAGGTATTAAGTGGAAGGATAATGAAGAAGGTATCACGTTACCTATCGGTATGTTACTCCAGAGGATCAACGAGGCTGTTATCCGGCCCATTCATCTGAGAGTTTAAGGTAGACCAGCGTACTCCACTCTTACTCACATAACCGTGGTTGACCAAGTAATGTCATCGATCCATTGGTAAAGGTTGTCAGTATATCCCATACGAGTGTACAGACGAGAATCCCCGCTCAAACCACAGTGAATGTCACACGATCACTCTTACATCCCAATGTCTAATAACAGCAAATACTTTTCCTTCTGGTTTCTAGTGAGCTGGAATGCACTGTGTATATTCCCAGCGTGAGGTAAAGCATCTCCGCAACAGCCGCGAGGAAAATTCAATAACTCCAGCTGATGGCTATGAAGACAAGTGCGGCGACAACCTAAGCTGGAAACATTTTGGTGTACAACTGAACAGAGAGTAGAAATTCAATTGCTACTTGATAGCTATTGGTAGGTTTTGGGACTGTTTGATTCACGATTAAACAGAGGCCATCTCTCCAGTCACAGACAAAATTTCAAACTGACCGTAGCAGTTCTCTTCACACCTCTAGGATGTCCAACTAGTGTGTAGTCAGGGTAGCACTACTGGTCAATCCACAATCACATCTAATAAAAATGTGCTCTGTCACCGTGGCAACCAGTGGTTCCTCTTTGTTAGCTGATTGGAGTATTATTGACAGAAGAAATCAGTCGCCTTTCCTTCACTACACATCGCAGTCTCCCTAAAAACCACCTCACACGTACGACTGTCACAGTTGCCTGTCCAAGTGATGTCTGTCTCAACTGAATACTACTACAACTCAGTCAGTAGATGAGACGTCCAGTCAACTCCAGTTACAGTTCATGCTGGTAGCGGTCCAGTTGACCGAGGGCTATATGAGGCAGTTATTGCCCTGTCATAGTACAGATCAGCCGTGGACCACTGTCTGTATTGACTACTGACAGCCTCCCTACTACAGTGTTCAATCGGACTGCCAGAGCTCCTCAGCCGTGAAGGGTCTGCTAGCCTTCAGCGCCCAGTCATATACCACTCATAGCACAGGCTGTGCACACTTTAGTTCACAGACTGCAGTCAGGCAGCCCACTAGCAGCTTGTCCTTTATATGCTATTAAGTTAAAAATACAGGCCTTTCTGTGGTAATACCCATGTTCACAAATAATTTAAACAAAGGAGAAAATATAAGCAAATATGAAGAATGACAGTACTAGATATTCCCTTTATATATGCTATCAAGTTCAAATAAGGGGCCTATTTGAGATAATAAAAGTGTTCACAACCTAATTTAAACAAAGGGAAAATATTATGAATTATTAAGGTTACTATATTGTCCATTTTACATTCTATCAATAAAAAAAGTAGTGGTATATATGAGATAGCACAAGGGGGAAGCACTGGGTCATACAAACATTGCATAGTGTCAGGTAGTACATGTATAAATGATTATTGTCCACATTTTAATATATTTCATCCTATAAAGTGCGGATAAGGCCTAAGTTTAACCTTACTAATGTTGCAGCAATATGTCTTAACAGAGGCTAAAAAGCGGATACTTTAAAGACTGGTAGAAAATGCTATACTCCAGAAAATATCTTTGCCACCAATAAGCATTTAGCCAAGGCAATATACATGTAAAAGTAAACACATAGTCAACATTTTATAATTCAAACAAAGACTTGTAAAAAGCCAGACACAAAAGCTCAATTCTGAACTGGAAGAGCCACATAGACTCCTCACCTCACCTTTAACATTTAATCTCCCCCAGTATAATCAATTAGACATTTATTACCACCCTAATTACCCCACTTTTTATATATTTATCTTGAGGCAATACCAATTTAATACTTTGTTTCATGAGCTCTTAATTGGTCTTTAAAAATGCAGGAAAACATAATAAAATAAAGATAAGAAATTGATTTTATTTTTTGATACGGCATTCAGACAGCAAATTACAGTGTATTTTATCATGAGAGTGGTTTTTATGAGCTTTTCTCTTGGTTTTCTACCATATTTAAGCAGGAAACAGTGTGAAGTGGACAATCCATCCTCATATAAGTGAAATACCCCTAAACATGGCGTTTAACCCCAATCATCTAACACACAGCACTATACTTAAAACCAGCCGTTTAATGTCCCACACACACAAAGAAAAACTGACCCCATTTAATTTATTCAGCGAGTAACATAAGAAGTTCTACTGTTAAATGATTGCATAGCAGTTGACAACCTTCTGCCTCTTTAAACACTTTATAAAATTGGTGCAGCCTAAACCAACCAAGACTACAATACCAAGTGTCAGATTCTTCACTTCCTCGCAATAAGTCATAGATTTTTTACATTTTTCTGACATCTTTACTTTGAGGCAATGCTTCATTTATTAGACCCTATGATTAAATTAGACATGTATCAACCTCTAATGTCGAAAATGAAATAAAAAAAGCTGATAAAAAGTCCAACCACAAATATAATAGCATAGGATAACATATACATGTATTATTATTCACCTATTCACCCATATTGTTTATTTTCTCAACAACCTTTTTTGATCCCATGGAAAAAATTTTTTAATTTTTATACTGAAAACATAAAAAAAAACGGATTCATAGTAAACGTATCTCAATTTTCAGTTAAATGCAGCAGTAAAAAGCCATAAAACCAGTTATTTAAACATAAAATAAGGACCAAATTTTTACAATTATTCTTCGAATGCTTTGACAAAATGTCACACTACAACTAAATACATGTATCATAGATACAGATGTCAGGCTTAAACTCTACTAACACACTGAATAATATTTAATCATTTCCCCAGCTTTATACTGGTTTGTTTGTACACATCACAAACACAGAAAAGCCAACTTGACCTTGTTTATCAGACTAACAAGTTAATAATCTCTTATCAGCTTTAAGGGTTCCATTGCTAATACCATATTAATGGTCATATCCTGCTAATAACTCCTGACATACAGCCGATGCTGGTAGAGAAATGAGAATGTATACAGGCTCCTTGGTAAACATAGCACACACCGAGCAAAGTGTCAGTCTTAGCTAGAGATTTGTCCATGCATCATTTGAAACGGGCAGATTTTTTAAAGTGGTTAAAATAATGGGTAGAAATTCTGCATTTTAAAACGGTAAAGATAGGAAGGTAAAAAAGGTGGCCAGGCAAAATTTCTCAGAATAGGGATTTCTGACAGCCAGATCCAAATCCTAGCCAAGACACTGGTCTAGGATGGTAAATGTTTGATTGGGGTTTAGCGCCACACTTCAGGTTAGTTCACTCGTACAATGGCTTTTCAGCCCAATTGGTAAAGGAAAATAGCAGGGAACAAAGAATTGTGTAATAAGATAAAGTGTTCAGTACCACATGCCAGACTCCTTTTAGCCCCATTGTACTAAACACACCTCAATGGCATCCCACCCCCAAGCCCACGCACTGTTTGAAATGATCTCTTTGTGTGACAATAACATTACTTGATTCATAACCCTTACAGAAGAGGTTCTCCACGTTTATAACATAGGATATCGGCATACTTTGAACACCTGTTTTAAGTGGTTACCTCCACCCAAAAGCTCTTCTTAAACCCTCATAACATTTAACCACTGTATTTTGTCCCTGTCATGACATTCACATTATCATTAGGTATACATTGTACAATTTTGACAGTATTGTTTGTTAGTTTGATTGGAGTTAAACATAGTCAAGTGTATTTCCCTTATATATGATGACAATTTGTCCATTTTATGCTGTTCCTTGCTTAAATATTGAGGAAAAACGAGAGAAAAACTTATAAAAAACACCCCTGTGATTAATTAACTGA
>JAVFBX010213516.1:0-21611 GCA_034783855.1 Mopalia kennerleyi
GCAATAACCCCTATATCAATTGAAAGGTTACCATTAAATATACTTAAATATGGCATCGACTTATCGTTTATTAATTTAATAAAATAAGCTGAGGGTTACAGATATATACCAATCTACGGACGCTGACATTATGACAAGCGCGTTGGACGTTTCTGTGCCATTGGCAATTTTGTAAACTTAGAAATTGACCAGCGCGCTTGTGCAGTCAACGAGAAGCCAGAGACTGTCAACTGGTAGTCTCCCGAGAACGGTTTGATCGATTGGTTGATTTATTGGTTGATTTATTGGTTAATTTATTGATTGCTTGATTGATTATTTGGTGTTTTGCGTCGTGCTTGAGGGTGTTTCACTTAAATGACGGCGGTGTATTCCACTAGCACAACCAAAATGTGAAGCCTTTTCTGCTTTTCATAACGTAGGAAAATTAATTTTGCTCAAGTGCTATAAGTAGAGACAGCATTGCTACTCTTTAAACAAACTGCCCTTAGTCAGAGGGCCCCGAGAGCGGATGTTTACTATAGCTAGATACAATCGCCTGTGACTAATACGGAGAAAGCACATTTAAAATCATGTTAACTATTCAAGCATGCGCAGTGCCAAACTCACAGACAAATATTGAAGGAAGCGAAATTGAAAGCGTTGCCTGTTAAAAAAATGAACGTCCGTTTTTTAATTTCTATTTTTGCAACTTGAAAAAGAAGAAACAAAAATTGAAAATTGAACGTTCATTTTTTGTTTTTCGTTTGATGAACGCAAGAAGCAAGAAACGAAAATTGAACTGTTAAGCGTTAAACTGACCATTTGGCTGTGGTTTTATTGTTTACTTTTGGTTATTCCTAAGATGCTCCTGACAAGGACCATATCCTCAAACATCAGTTATTCTATGCTCTGTGCGATCTGAAAGTCACCTTCCTGCGTCACCTATTTAATGTGTGATTTAGCCAAAAGTTAGGGACCTTTTCGGGAAGTCTGACGGACCTGTGCAGCAGTTTGTCTGGCAGCGGTTATTTGTACTCTACGGAATGTCAATGATTATTCAAAAGGTTTATTTTTCGAACCCTCGATGTCAACTCTCGGTTAGTTGTCAGATAACGACAAGCTAACCTATTTACCAAGGTTACTTTAAAGGGAGATTGAAAGCGTTTGGTGAGTCTGGGGGAAGACGTGAATAATAATTCATGTTAGGTTAATTGTAAGAGCGTGTTTGAGAGGAAAGTGAGCATGTCTAAAGTTTAGATTCCATGTACGGTGTCTAGTAATTTCTATGAAGCTGATAATCAGGGGGAGGGGGAGGGTATTCCGCGGGATGTGAATGATTATTCAAACTTTGTATCAAGTTATACTTTTTATATTCACTGTTGGTCAATTGTAGGATACGGTCACATTTTGATGGCATCTGGAAGGTCATTTACAAAAGATAATTGACACGGGAACATCTAATGCTCTATGGGATTTACTTTATCATTTCGAATTGGGTTCGTTTGGCACTGTCGATGTTTGATCCACCCCAGATTTCGGGCCGCTGTTTTGGGGCGTCTGGCGAACCCACTTGCAGGAGACAATTTGTCTGGCATAAATATTCAAAACTATACTTTAAGTATTTAAGCTAGATCAGTTGTAGGAGCTATTTCATGTTTTTTAGGCTGTACTTGACCATTTCAAATTGGTTTCGTGTGACATCCCCAAGGATTGTTGGGGTCCCTTTTTAAGCGTCTGGCGGGCCCATTACAGGTGGCGACGTGTCTGGCAAGAGGATATTTGTACTCTGCTGGATGTGTTCATACACATGAAAACGTATAAAAAACGTATTTTCGTTACCCAACCATTTTGAAATCCCTGGAAACACAGCTATATAGACAGGATATCATAATCAGCTCTCAACAAGTCCATTTCTCAATGTCAAACATACCATAAAGATCTCAAACACAATATTTCGTACAGAAATTTTTAATCTTTGACAGGATGTATGGGATATCGATGTCCAGAATTGACTTCGGGACATATATCCTTCAATTGGTCGAAATTATGCATTCTCTAAAGGGCCAGGTGGTTCTATGGCGATGTCGTATTGGCCACTGTCACCTCACACACACATTTTTTTATATGGAATTTAGATTAGACCAAAGTGTAAAATTTGTGACAGCGTATGTGATACCAAATACATATTGGTTGACCATGTGAAGTTTGCCACTGTTATATAGGCGACGGCTCTACATAGTCATCTCCATCACGAACCTGTTTGTCATGTCCCTAAACGGATCGGTGTGTATGACAGATTTAATATTTTCTGTTTCTTGTCGATGCTCAGTGCCAAGGATTCTACTGATTGGAATTAGAAAATTAGAAAATATTCCATAAAATAATTTGATTATATGTGAACGCCACGACTATCTGAAATACTGAAATATATATTTCTCTGCATAAACGCCCGTGGCCGCTAATTCCCCCCCCCCCCCCCCCCCCCCGTCAACGTCAACGAATCCTGTTTTCGGTTGGCTGGCACCAACTGCCGCATAATGTGGATCGTCTGTGACGTCATTAAAGGCGCGTGCTCTAAACAGGAAGCAAAAGTCTGTAAACAAACTGTTCTGTTGGCCAAATGTATAGTTTACATGTCTGACGAAATCAAATGGGGACACCGATTCAATGAGGAATTAAGTCCGTCTTTAGCTTAAAAAAGTCAGAGCCTTTGCTTCATTTATATAAATCCACAAACGCTCATAATCCAGGGAGAACACTTTAAAGCTCTGACATTGAATGGATTGACGGAGTAGAGCGATGATTTCACCAGTTATCAGCACAATGACAAAAATGCAAAACATTAATTTGTTGACCATTTAATAGTTTTTTGCTTATGAGATAAACTAGATTTATTTTATTTATAACAGGACCAAACTTCGCCCACAAGAAATCATGGACCTTGCCTTGCTTCCACGGAATTGGGATTGGCGGAATGTGAATGGAACAAACTACGCAACTCCTACCAGAAACCAACATATCCCTCAATGTGAATCCCAGTGTTTTTCTTTATTCACTGTTGATTATATGATATTGGAAAGCTGGTAAATGGTTGACGTGCAGTTGGGTTTGTCCTAGTTTGTGTCATCTTGCCATGGCAAGAGTCTAAATGCGTAAGAAAAGACTTTCACATTTCGGCCTTGCTTCAATTTGCAGGGGAAAACGTGGCAAATTTTTTATGGGACTATTGTATAACCAAGTAGCCAACCAGAAAGTCTTTCGACAACGAACAAACAAAGTGTATGTACCTAAACGTCATCCATTAAAGGCACATTCTCACGGTGCGATTTGTAGTAACGATTTGAGGGGATTCCCCTTATTTGTGATGTTTTGATTGGCCCAATATGTTCTTTTGACCAATCAAAATAATGCAAATAAGGGGAATCCCCAGAAGTCGTAACTACAAATTGTACTGTGAGAATGCACCTTAAGCGATGCTGACATTTTGAAACATGATCTGCTTTGTTTGGTTAGGATATTATCCTGTAAACGAATGGTAACTGCATTGAGATGACAGCGTGTCCAACATGTGACAGAAACTATGGAAGAGAATCTTCGATAAAATTCTATGTGTGTGAAAGTGCGTTATTATTCCATGTCACTTGAAGACATTTTAACCATTTATTTCATTGTAAATGTTATGTCACTTGAATTACTATCGTATGTTAATATATACATTTCGACTATAATAATCGCCCATGAAAAAGACAGTCTGTTGAGAAGTGCTAATCGTTTTCATCCCAGCTGATTTTCTCGTTTTGGGCTTCAGAGGGGCTCAGACGATAGTTTTTGAGTTATTCTCTGATGGTCCGTGGTGGACAAAACGCCGTCAGACATTATCAAAAACAAAGGGTCTGGGCCACTCCGAAAAAAAAAGATAGATGCTTCGTTCTATGATTCCTGGGGACACTGGTGCAATAGATTGAGACATTGGATTCTTCCTTAACAGGAAGTATTGTATACTACAACATAACATAAGTCACTTAGTCAAAAAATAATTTATATACGCATTAACTGAAGGCTGTTGACATCATGATATGCTAGTAGTTTATTCACGTCCTCGTACCAGCCATCGTAAATCACTACATAGCTTTAGCTCGTCACCAACTCGCTTGTTCTGGCGCGGCATTTCAAGTTACGGAAGAACCCAGTGCGTGACTAACCCATGTTGTACTAACGCCCCATGGTGTCGTATAGAAGCACTCGGCTATCCGAATCCCATTGATTGAAACCTCGACCATTTCCGTCCAGTAAAGTAATCTCTGATGGAGAGCGGATTTCAATGGCGGTCGTAACTATAGAATATTCATAGGCTACGCCTACTGACCTATATATAGTCCACATAGCTCTCCAGTTTAGAGTTCGCTCTGTTCCCATATGCTGTTTGATGTACTCCGGGTCCCGCTATAATGTAGATGCCCGTTGTGGATTACAAATACAGTTGGTATAATTAATAAGAGTTCCTAATTTGTACATGGTAAATAAACAGTTCACTTGTCAAACGGATAACGAAACAGAGGTAACTCTCATGGATTTTCTTTCATCATATGACTTAGTTATCCACGTGTTTATTGTTTACGTCTGAAGGCTATTCTTGTGTTGATATGATGACGTCATTGGAACTACATCATTATTCAAATACTTACAGCGGGCGAAATTTGAATTATTTGCAACAAGTTCTACTTAAAAAAGGAACAGTTTTTTGTTTAAATGAGATTTTACCCGAGAAACAGGCTTACTTGATGTGGGTTTTTTAAATACAAATCCGCGGAGTACTTTGGTTGATTTCCACGCATGTGCGTTCAAAACACCCGGCGAACATTACACGTTTTCGTGTAATATTATTGCTTCCATTCACGTCCGAGATAACTGTACTGGTACGGAAAGTGTCGAAGGATGTTCCGACATGCAGTCATGAGAGATCACATTTTGTATTTGATTGGGGTGACAATAAATTTTGACATTTTTAAATCAATGTCACCAGAAAATATGGATGAACTTATTATATGTAAGACACATTTTCATACATCAGTTATTTATAACAGAGGCAAACGTCCATATTAAAATTTTATACTCGAACTGATGAACACAAATACAAATTTGACATGATTCTACCATTAAATTTATTCAACTCAAATAATACGAAATAAACAACATTTACATTCAATTCACACATTTCCCATGTACAGCATAGTTTTGATACGGTCTAAATTGTATATATGTACATTCTTATAGCACTAATCTTATGTACAGGATATATTCACACGTTAAGCAGGAGTTACTCCCCTATTTTAACATAAAATACACAGTAGGTGGCGCTAATTTGCAGCGCCCTCTACACAATGTCCAAAAATGGAAAATTGTGATGGTGAGTTCTTTTTGCATAGCAGTGATTGGTCACTTAGTTATTGATACCAGCCAATGATTTGCTTGGAAAGTTTTAAATGTAATTCTGTTTTATACATCTAATCAGATGTAGAATTAATTCATTATTGTAACAATTCCTGGAAATGAATTTTTGATGATTTGGTCAATAAAACAAAAACTATATAATAACCCATATAAACATTACAAAAAAGTCATTCATTTTGATGTTTATGGGCGACATTATTTAAATAACACTCATGGAAACCTCACATTTTGGGCTACACAAGATGAAAATATGACAGGCAATCATTCATAACTTGTTTCACACAATTCAAGGACAATCTGTTTTAAGGAGAGGACAGTGCTTTTTCATGAACTATAAATTGTTTGTTCGTTGGAACAGACTTTGCGCTGTACTTAAGGGTATTTAACTTGTATGAGGGCATACATGTACCTGCCGAATGGGTGACAGAAATCACCCTTTACATCACTGGCAACAACAATAGAGCGATCAAAGACGGTCAAACAAGACATCACAAACAGATCAGTTTCTTGTTGTCTCCAAGCTCTGCAGGCATCCTCCTCTCAACCGTCTGTGATACATTTTAAAACATGAACCCTTCATACCAAAGCAAAACCAAATGAGTAGCCAATAATTATTTCACTACAAGATATATTAGTAAGCTGGCAATTTCAAGAAAATCACACTTGTCACTGGCCAATTTTAATATAAGTCTTTACGTAATAATTTTTTGTTGAGAGAATAAACTGGAAATAATTTCATTTAACAATTGAATTAAAAAATAAAATTATGAAATCACAAGCAAATTAAAAACATAACAGAAGCATACATGTGCCTCGGACTCGAACAAAAATCACCAAAACTGGTGAATCGCTGCGATAATTTATGACCAAAAATAACTTCAATATATTAACACTAAAAAAAAAATGCAATAAAAATTCTGAACCCTGCCAGAGAGGCCATCAAACATTTCAAAAGAAAGACATTTTACATAGCTCTTGATTCATTATTCTGTAACTATAACTTAAAGATGTGTCCCATCATTTATCAGATTCTCTGGAAATATACAAGACTTGCTATAAAATTTGGTAATTCAAAGAAATACTTAACCCTTAACAGATCAGGGTTCAAGTCGGGTCTTCCAGGTGAGGGTCCAAATCTGAGTTTGGACAGAATATATTCAAAATCCATTTTGAGAGCTACGAATATCACAAACTGAGATTAATAGCTTTGTGCTTTGTATTTCAATAAGCTCACAAAAAGACACGTTATCCATTCATTTCCCCAAATTTCATGAAACTAAAAAGACGCTATAAGCAGAGTTGTTCCCCTTTAAATTTCAAACAATATTTTGTTAGGACAAAAGCAGCTGTGGACAGGCTATGAGTGCTACATTGCATGTGTTTCTGTACAACATCCCTTGATTAGTATTAAATAACCTGAACCAAACGGGGATTTCCCTCAAAATGGGGGTTCCCCCAAAATTTAGGGGAATTCCAGATTTATTTTTTTAAATAAATAGAATATTTACATCTGTAGTTTATATACAAATGGGGTAAACACTTACATGTACCAAAATAAGTGGCTCTTCAAGATCTACCTGTACCTAAATTGCTATACATGTAATTCAGAAAACAATAACAGAATGGCAGTAGTAAGGGCAAACTGACAATTGGTCTGCTAAATTCACTTGTCCCCACTCCTGTAAGGCTGTAACCTAAATAGTGGGTCTCAGTTTTCTAAACAGGTTTATCGGAGTAGGGGAGATGATTACATCTTCCTTAATACACTACACATATACAGTAAAGAGTGTGGTGGGTTTGACTCGAAATTGTTTTTAATTAAAGAACTTTATTTCATTCTTTAATACTATTAAGTTTTAAACGAATCTTTAGTTCATTAATTTTTAAATTTTGCACAACATTTTCCGACATGTGAATGAATGACAATTTCAGCATAATCTAGAGACAACACTGCTCATTTTGTAGCCACTTGACCAAGCAAGGGATTTATAAAAGTATAAACCTGTAATTAGTTACTTAACTCCCATGAACATGCAATTATTAATTAAACAGAAAATACGCAAAACTTAAAATTAAATTGTGGTCCAATACGGTATCTGTTGTTAATGAATCCGTGATGTCCTTTTTTCAAGAGCTACACATACCTTCAAATGTAAAATATCTCAAACATGTACATGTATACTTTAATTGTACAGAAAGAAAATGTTGCTGCCTTCACTGGGATTGGAACTCCTGTCTCTGACTGAGCTACAGCGTCTCATGTGGAATTACCCTAAACTTTCATCAAAGTAAAGACAGCGAATCTTTTCATATCTTTAAATACATGTAGGTAGCTTAATTTCTTCAAGTGCGGTTTGTTGGTTAGATTAAATCTATACTCTCTAGTTATTCCTTAATCATTGGATATTGATTGTTTGTTTGTTTGATTTGGGTTTAACGTCATACTCAAGGGTATCTCACTTATAGGACGACGGATTGTCCACTTCTAACTGTTCCTTGCCCTAGTATGGTGGAAAACTTCGTAAAAACCACCCCCGCGATTGTCGGAGCCACATCTTGTGACTCACTCATATACCTGAGGGTCGACAGATGGACTCAATCCTGTGAACGGTAAATCGAAGTAGGCGTTAGAAAGCACGCTCGCTAACCACACGCCACGGCTGCGGGCTCATATGTTCCTTGAGTGCACCCATTTTAGTAGTATTTTATAATGACATGGTTAACAGTGTTTTGTTATGGTTGTAATTCAACTTTGCCTGCATTTTCTTTTACGTGTTTGAAACTCTTCCAAGAATAAAAAAAAATTAACAGCCAAGTAAAACAACTTGGGTGTTCAGGTCAGTGCAGTTTCTAATCCATCTCTGCTAATCCTATAGTCAGGATAAACGAGTTTGAAAACCATAAAGTTTTACCAGAATTTCTCTCCACTAACACTCTTTTAAGCATACATGTGTATAATATATCTTCAGATGTTGATGAGTGTTTTGTGTCAAATGGTGACTGTGACCACACCTGTACAAACTCTGCTGGATCTTTCACATGTAGTTGTGACCTGGGCTACTACCTTAGGGCTGACCAGAAGACCTGCACAGGTAACTATCTCATTAAATAGTATTGTAGTTTTGTCACATACATATACTGTTAAAGCTCTACATGTATTCTGCATCTGACTTAAGGCAGTTCTTTGGGAGAATGTATCACCATGATTATATAAGTGAAATTGATCACAGCGTAAAACACCAAACAACCCATCAACTGCTACTCTGTGAAGCTGTAATTCTTAATGTATCTTAATATTTATAGTCTATCTCAGCCTCTGCTATACAAGGGCTCAGTTTAGCATGATTTCCACCTGGGGTGCCTTTTTTGTGAGTCCTGAATATTTTTGTTTATGTTTCCTTTTATATAACTAACCAATCTCTGTTTATACAGATATTGATGAATGCAGTGTTGATAATGGAGGTTGTCTCCAGAACTGTATAAATACAGTCAGTTCTTACTACTGTACGTGTCACCCCAGCTACCATCTACTGGAGGATGGCAAAACATGTGAAGGTCAGGATGAAATAGGAAATTTCGCTATATTCTATAATTTGTTTTAAGAAAGTAAATGGAAAATGGTGTAAATGGAAAGGAGCTAAAAAAAATAATTATCATAAAAAGAAAGATCTGTATGAAGTGTTCAAATGTTTAAACAATTCCAAACATTTTTTTATATTCTGTATTATGGATTTTCCTTTAATATATGTCACTTTCAGCTGAAATTTAGAGGATATTTAGTCAATGTACCTGCAGAAAATCAATGATTATTTTTTGTTTAGTCAATATTGCCATTATATATAGATAGGCACCAGCTTTCACTTTTGATCACTGTACATACTTCCAGATGATGACGAGTGTGCTATTGAGCTGGGAGGTTGTGAGGAGAAGTGTGTCAATACACCCGGCTCGTTCCACTGTGCCTGTCTACAGGGGAGAGATTTCAACGACGACAAACTCTGCAAACGTCAGATTAACTTTCTATTTTGTTCTCTGTTTGCAACTATGTTTTTGACAAATTTATAGAATGTTTCTTTTAGCATAAAATTAATGAAAAAGGATGTGGTTGTTTGAGTCAATTTGTTTTTTGTTGGTTTATTTTTTAAAACCACAGAAATTGGAATGTTTAAAATATTGTTTTTTTTTGGCAATAACAGTTATAAAAATGACTAATATGTATAATACTTTCTTTGTGCAAATGGTTGTATTTTTTTGGGTCATTGTTCACATTTAGAACAAAAATAGTTTTAAACTGAATGGATTTTTTTGTAATAAAAACTGATAAACTGTGTGTGATTACAGCTGTGTGTTATGAGTATAGTCCTGGAGGATGTGGCGAGGGAGGAAGCTGTAGGGCACCAGAACAATGTGACTGTAAACATGGTTTTGAACCAATCAAATGTCAAGGTAATACTTCTTTTCATGACTTTTGGATAACACATTCTTCCTTAGTTTTTCAAATTTCGTGGACTGAGAACTTAACAAGAATTTACTGAAGACCTTTAAAACCAGGTAGTGAATATCCAGAAGGAAATGTTGGTCACCCCAACACTCAGCCATTGAACAAATAACCCAAGTGGTTTTGGTGAAGACTACTGAAAACAGTAACAATTTATTAAGAACTGGCATAATATCAGACTGTTTTTATCATATGTAGTGTACTATTAAACCACTGTTTCGTCTGTTATTCCAACAATTATTTTAATATCACAACCCTGATAATAGGACTAAGTTGTTTATTATTGTTTCATAATAGTGATATTACACAGTGAATATATCATAAACAGATAGCATCACATTTTTGGCATCATCTTAAGTGTATTGATGTTATGAACTTTGTTGCAAGATGACATTCCAATGTCGTCACTATTTTTTTGTGATGTTTTTGGATACTTGTGCACAACAACACAGAAATTATCAATGCAATCTAGTTATTGGATATGTTGCTTTAAATTAAGGAGATCCGCTAATCAAAATATCCTTTAACCGTTAATGTATCTTCTTGTCGATGATTCCAAATTGTTGAGATTTGTGTCTATTGGACAATGCAAAATGACTTCACTCAGTGCCTAGTGGGGTTTATGTTCTCAGGGAGCTTTAACTCCTGCTTATTTATGTTTCAGATATTGATGAGTGTAGCAATGGAGTAGCAAACTGTAGTGATAAATGTGTGAACAGACCTGGCTCATTTTACTGTACCTGTTCTGCTGGGTATTACCTGGAGGATGGACACACCTGTGTGGGTAAGACTGTCATTTGATTTCTCTCCTAACCCTAAGCTGAACATCTTGACTGCTACATAATTTCTATACCATGTATGTGGTCATAGCCTCCTCTTGATGTGTGTATAGGTAACCCATAACAACTCTAGATAGAAATATATTCAGAAATTTGTTTCTGGGAGTTTTTCTTGGACATGGAATATGATTCATCAGTTTTAATCAAACAATATCCCCGAGCCAGTGAGATTAAGTTTTAAAAATATATGAGTACACCAAATGTTCATTGCTTTTTGTTCTGTTTAGTGCTTATCAAAATCCTAGTTTATTTAATCAAGCCTTCCTCAGAGTTTTTTAAAAAAAATGGAGTAAGGTTGATATCATTATGCTTGATATTGATCCTGTCTTTCAGCACAGATCTTAGTGTTTTCTTAATAATAAGAAGCTTGGCTTTTGTATAGAAGTACTTTGATAAAATAAATCTTTACTTTTAATTTCTATTTATCAAAACAACCTGGTTCACACTTATTATTGAGATTTGTTTCTGTTTTCCTTGTACAGATGTAAATGAGTGTGATGGAGGAAATGACATCTGTTCACATACCTGCATTAACACTGTGGGTGGATTCAGATGTGAATGTCCACTTGGATACAAGCTCATTCTAGCCACTTATACCTGTGAATGTAAGTCATTGTTCGGCATTTTAGGATAGCCTTTCCCATGGCCTTACTGCTGATACAGGAGTCCCTGTGAGCAAGGGCTCAGACAGACACCCGTGTACCCGTCCAACAGGACACCCTGAAGTGAACAATTGCTTCATTTGGACACCCTGTTTAAAGAAACTTTAACATGCAGGGGACACCCTCTCATTTGAAAAGTGAAGCAAAATGGCCTTTTTAGTCACCCTACTTTTGATTTCTGGCTAAGCCCCTGCCTGTGAGATTCTGAAAGTTAGACTCCAAATCTCTAGCTGTTAAGAACAGTAGAGCTTATAATAAACTAGACTTGACAGAACCAATTTGTCACCTTTTAGTTAAACCCTTGATCTTCACTCACTAGGTTTTCATAGGCTATATAGCTTTAATCATATTTCTATAGAAACTCAGACTTTTTGTTGTTGTCACCATTGTTTGAAAATGCTTCATGCTGTTGAGAATCAAATGTCTTGAGCTGAAAAATCATAAAATCATAAAAATCAAAATGCTGTATTTGTATCTTGATATTATACAGCACATCTTCCTTGCATTTCCTAGAATTTAACAAAGCAGCCCCACATCTTCCAATGAACATCACAGGAACTTCTTGGTGTAATTCACTCATTTTGTTTGCATGATGTAAATGGGATTGTGTGTGAATTGTTTTCCAGTGTTTCCAGGAATGTAACCAAAAATAGATCATTTCAGTACTGTAAACGTGGGCTGTAATGTTTGTTTTTTCTCCTGGCACAGTTTGCGTGTTAGAAGACATTGATTGTTGGCCTGAATGTACACAGCAGGGAACAGAGTGTATCTGTCCTTCTGGCTTCTCTCTTCACTCGGATGGATTCCATTGTATAGGTCAGTTTATTTAACCAAGTATTCAACAGATGCATTTTTTCAAGTTGACAGTTCTTTTTTAGCATAGTTGTATTAGCTTTACTTAGGAATACAAATAAAACGGAAAATGTTTTTTTAAAAATTGTAGGTCCAGAAGACTTGAATATATTTATGCTCACTAGGTAATTGTAGAGAATTTTATTTCTGGTAGTTAAAACTGTGCTGATGTATTACAAACCACAGGTTTTTTCTCAACAACCCACTGTTAAGAGAGGAAAAACATTGGAATGTTACATAATTATTGATTGTAACAAAATTGATTATGAATGTACTAGCTGAGATGTGTAGGACATATTTGATATAATGGGTGGAATTATGAGAGTATTTGGTAAAAAAATTTGTTTAATTTCAGCTTCCTGTCCTTGTCAGCATGGTGGTGTGTGTCTTTCTGGGTACCCTGACTTTGAGTGCAATTGTACTAATACAGGGTTTAAAGGGGAGGTGTGTCAAGTTGATACCTTAGGAATACCACAGTCTGTGTTCCACCATGTCGGTTATGGTGGGACTATGATACCAGTCGAAGCCATGTCTGATAAAACTCTTGTCCTCATAACAACAGCAAGTGATAAACTGACAGTGCTACCGTCTGAGCTGTTCATTCGTCCATTATCTGGAGGGAATAATTTCACAGTGTCCTCAGACACAATGGGTAACTATTCTATTAAATTAACATTGACTGGAACTGGTGCCAAACTGTTTGAATCACCTCCTGTGATCAGTGTTCTGGCTGCGGACGTCTTCATCAGGTTACAGCTGGATCATAAGCAGTTCCCGGTTGGCTGTTACATGATTGAGCTGAGAATGCCTTATGTTGATGGTTCAGGTGAAAGTATATACCGATTCAACTCCACATCACCTTGGTATAGGCTACAGAGTACAGAACTGATCTTCTTTACCTTTGGCATACCTGTGACAAACTCAGATTTGACGTTACCTGTATCCTCAAGAGGTGTTGAGATCTTGACATCAGATAGTAAAATCAGGATTGGACCAATAAGCTCAAAGAGACAGATTTCTGAAGGCACCTCGCCCATTCAACAGCCCTCCATGGATCTGTGTGAAGAAATCCCATTGTCACCTGAAGATAGACAAGACTTTGATAAGAGCAGGAGCGCTATTCAGACATTATTACAACAGGTAGCCAAAGTCTTACCTTATGGGTTTGAGATGAGAATTAACAGAAATCCTATTTTGTCCCAAAGTGATTCATACCTTGGTAAAATACTGGAGGGAACAGAAGTAAAGCATTTAACCCAATGTTCTCAAGCTCCAGTGCTACCAGACCAACGCTACCACGTGTTCATATTCTCAGGTCACAGCGTTAACCTTTATTTCTTGAATGAAGAATTGAATGTTCCAACCAACGGATACTGTATCATCGTTGATCTGTCTGTTGATAAAGGAGATACGACTATGATACTATTCTCAGATCCTGTTGAAGTTGATGATGTTGGCTTATTGTCAGAGTTCAAGACAGAGCTTGGTTTTAATGTAACTCTATCTGGGCTGGGTTTCTCCACGTCATTAACTGTGCCCAAGTTGAAAATAAATTCTGCTGCCAAACTTCTGGAAGGGTATGTTACTACCTGTTTGCTCTTTGCTATAGTTGATTTTTTATATAATTCAGAATCTGGTCAGCATTTTATGTGGCATGGGTTTAGCAAGACCGTCTGGGTTAAAAGTAAACAGTAAATTGTTAGCAAAGGTTCAATCTCTGAAATTACCCACTTTGTCTTATTTGTGTCCTTTGCTCATCTTGAATGTTGTCTGTGTTGGCTGCCAGTGACCTTCTGGAGTGGTTTGCAACACCCAATGTGCCTGCATGCAATAGAATAATTGAGGGAAATAACCTAGTTAAACTCTTCAATTGAT
The DNA here is from genome assembly GCA_034783855.1 of Mopalia kennerleyi. NCBI lineage: Eukaryota > Metazoa > Mollusca > Polyplacophora > Chitonida > Mopaliidae > Mopalia > Mopalia kennerleyi. Next base: position 14,157 of record JAVFBX010213516.1, read on the forward strand.
CAAACAAACATGTTAACTTAAAAACAACATTCCTTTTGCTGAAGCAATCAAGGTGGGGTTTTTTTAACGAGCTTTCCTCTCGGTTTTCCACTTTAATTAGGCAAGGAGCAGTGTGCAGTGGACAATCCACCGTCCTGTAAGTAAATACCCTTGAGTAAGAGGTTAAACCCCAATCAATCTAACAAACAAACAAAACAAACCATTTGCTCAAACAGGGAATAAAACACAATTGGAAGAGTTTAATGTATACTGTTATGTTATATCAGACAGTTGAAATATTACTAGTAGTTATATTATTAATTGAAATGCATGATAATTAATGTGATGCTTTTGTTTCAAGATCAACACCAAGGATCTGGTCATTGTTAAATGTAGAATCCACCAGTTCTGTGCAGTTCTCTACAGCTCTTGATGCATTCTTCTATACAGACCCTAAAAAGGTAAGATAAACTTACTGAGATATCTGTTTTAAATGTTAAGTTTGTTCTTGTAGAATTAGAAAACTCTATAACCAAAACTCCTTTGTCTCCGATCTTTTCAGTTGAACACACACTTGTTTTTGGAGGAACAAGTTATCCTGTTGGTTCCACACCAGCAATTTATGGTCAACTTGGAAGTGAGGCTACATGGTCAGGCAACAACACTAGCATTCACAAGCTCAAAGGATGCCAATGAAGTTTTGGTTTCAGTTGGAAGTAAGTTAGCTCTAATATTCAATATGTTTGGCGCCATGTAACATTGTGTTAAAATATTACCATGGTATAACCTTGAGTTATGCCACATGTTTGTACAGTTTATATTTGACAAGATAAAGAAACTGTTCGCTGCATTTTAATGCAAATTTCCTTTTATGAATTGTATATGCAATCATTCTCTGACCTTAAATAACGTTCAAAACTCGTATGTTATAGTTACTTTAAGGAAGCTAAGGGGCTGATGCCAGATAAGATCCATTAGAATACAGGATTAGACATAAACTTTGGACATGGTATAACACAATTAAATGCTAAGAGGCTTTATTGGTGACAGTACAGCTTAATGATGATATTTTATTTATTTTGTAGAATACGGTTGTGGAGTTAAGGGCAAAGAAGTGGTGGTTTTATTCCAAACTTCCAGTGAGGAGACTATTGTTTTATCTCAGATACAAGTCCTGCCGGACAGTGAATTGTACATCCATCTTGATGGAGTTTATCATTTAGGTTCTATGTTTACTCGATCAGAAACAGAAGATTTTGTGAAACACATAAAAACATTCTCTCACAATTTAGATGCTGTTTTGACATCGGATACATACCAATTTGATGTGACTGTATTGAAGCTGATCCATTCGGTACAGGATGTACTGCTGGGACTTGAACATGATGCCTTAACCTTGCTGATGTGGGATGACCGGTCCAATGCTGGAGAGTTTACAGACATTCTGCTCACCATGAACACAGCGGCAGCGACTTTGAGACAACAACTGGATGATCTTGAAGACTACCTCTATCTTACCATTCAACAACCTCTTCAAGAGCGACTGGGCTTCACATCTTTCTATCAGTCATTGATTATTGGAGAACTAAATGTTTTGACTAAAAAAATTCACCAGTTAACCGTGAAGGGCCTGTCCTCAAGTACTAGATGGGGCGTGGCTGGACTCTTCTCTATAAACTTACATGATCTGTTTATAACAATACACGGTAATTTGACATATTCATCACTGGGTACATGCTGCCCGGGTGAACAGCTTTGTGACATGTCCGGCCATGGTTTAGAGTTACAGGTAACAGGAATTGTGCAGAATCAGAATGTCCTAACTGGCAGTATTTGGAATAAGAACATCTGGCAATACCTGCATGTGACCCGAGGGGCAGCACTGACTTATGGTATGAGTAAGGAAAATGAGAGAACTAAAATATCTGTGACAAATGGTGTGACGCTAAAACTCCTGGAAATGACAGTAGACTCTACTCTTAATATAATTGATGAAGACTTGATAGTGGATAGTGGAGATGGAGATATTTTTGGTCACTATCCTTCTAAGGTCCAGTTACAAGGCTCACAATTTGGTCCCGCAGGTGACTGGTCATTGGCTGTGTATGTCCAGTTACTCTCTGGTAATGATTCCTTCCCTCTGGAGATGACGGACATGCTTAATGCTATTGTGCTGCAAAACATCTCAAGGACACAACTCCGCCTTGATACGGTTAAAAACAATTTATATCTGGCTGATGTTAAAATGTATTCATTGAAACAAAATTTGAATAAATCCCAAGCTGACTTCATTCAGAAGACTAAAGATGCACTAGAGATTGATAGTCTATTGGCCGATTCCAGTCAGCTTCTGGAAGAATCACAATTAAAGTTGCATAAACATCCGAATCTCCTGAACAAACTGGAATCAATCTGTCCTGAAACTCAGTGTGATGACCAATGTAAGCTGACCCCACGGATGAGTTTCTGTAGGAAGGCAACCCTACTTAGGACAATCACATATCCATGTTTACAATGGGAGCGGTGTACATTTTCTCTAGCAAACTATGACTGTCACATACAAAATCTTATATGTTCTGTCACAAAGAAGTTTATCTTAACATTAAATAAAGGCTTTGGTAATCCGGAATTCTTGAAGAACTGGTTGGCATATAAAACACTGGATGAGAAGGTATCTAGCTTAACATTGAAGCTCTCTATGTCAGTTATGGTAGCTAAGATAGCAGAAGACAAACTTGCCAGGGCACAGTCTAATTATGATGTAAGTCTTAAGGTTTCTGAGAGGAGAAGAGCTGAATTGAAGCAGCTAGAGCAGGAAAGTGAATCAACAGCATTTATTTCAACATTTATAGAAACTAGAGGAGTAGATTCTCTTTTCCAAGTGAAAAGCTGTGCATTTGGTGACGAATTAAATGGAATTCATGTGACAAAGTTCAAAGTCCAGTGTAAGATCAATTCAATGTTGACGGGTTGGGCTTGGTACACCTTCCAAGTAGATTTTGCTAACAGTAGATTGAGTGTCAAAGAAACTGCCTTGCAGGTGTATGGACGCTTTCAGAAAAGAGTTCAAGAGATCAAAGACAGTGGAACATCAGGGAGAAAGAAACGTGCAATAACTTCCTCCTCAGACATATTGTCAATTCTTGAACAATCCTCTACAAATAGTTCTGTAAGCAATGTCTTCGGAAGTCCAGCACAGAGTGAGTGGAATGAAACATGCACAGAGTTCAAAGACCTGATGAAGTTTCTCCAGACACCTATAACCATTTTACAATTTGTTGTGGAAGAGTACATCTTGGAAGTGATAGGTGCTAATAATAAAGTTGGACAAAGTTTGACTAGTGTGACTGTCAACTCAACAGTTACCTTAGAAGATGGTCAGATAAATAGTGCTGTATTTGATGGTAGTTATAATGTTTCACGTCAGGACATCATTACTCTACTGGCCTCCATTAACCCGGCCCAGGACGCAGTCATTGGCCAGTTGATCAATGCATCAAAGGTGGTGAATGAGATGAACATAGACGTGATTACAGCTATATCTCATTATGACCTGCTGGCACTCTGGATAACACAAATGGATAACTTCACAGAGACTGACTTTAACTTCCCCTCATGTTCTGGTTTCCAGGATTGTGTCCAACATGTGTTTGATCGTTACTCTTATCTTCTCTCTAAATTGGATCTTAATTTGACAGCCACTGAGCTCCAAAAGAAAGAAGAAGCACAACCATTGTATAATACCCTGGTTCAGAACAAAGCCAGCAGCATGGAGGATGTCTTGAAGTATGTCCGGAATATCACAGTCTTGCTTTCAAACAATACTTTGGAAGAGTTTTTTTGTGGACAGCTGCCGACTTTCACAGACTTGACAGTTAAGAATATAAGTGTAGCTTCAAAAGGAAATGTAACACTGACATGTTTAGCTGAAGGCATGCCCAAACCGTCTTATACATGGTGGAAGATAGGTTTATCAGAACCAATACAAGCAGAATCTGAAAACTCTCATTTCATTCTTAGAAACGTTAAGGCAACCGAAGAAGGAGAATATTATTGTGTCGCTGGAAACCACATTGGGTCCAGCACATCAGCTTCAATGTATGTGTTTGTTGGCTCTCCTGCCACGGTGACACACTCTCTGCCTTCAGAGCTGGATTTGTTGGTTGGTGATTCTGTTACGCTCACATGTCAAGCCGAGGGTAAGCCTAGTCCAGCTTTAATCTGGCAAACCTCATCAGAGGTGGATGTGCGCCAAGCAAGCACCAGCTATCACCATGAAGCTGTACATCTAGGCCACACGGGTCTTTATAAATGTCTGGCTGAAAATGTGTTTGGGAAAGCTGAGTCAACTGAGGTTTTTATAAGAGTAAGGCAAGGTGTTACAACATGCCCCAAAGTTCACCTCAAATTGGGCTATATCCAGCATGCTGCAAAGGTACAATCTTCTCTCTCAGACACCGGGGTTGTCATTCCAGAGAAAAGCTTGTCTGACTATTTTGTGGCTGCTATAACCCTGATGGTACAGACGGCTGCAGGAACAATTGTAATAGAGGATCTAGCAGTTGTTACTGTCGACCATTCTATAACATTTAGAGTTGCTGTAGCCAGTTGTGGTGAGATAGATGAACCTTGTAACAGAATTACTTGTGAACAGAAGTATATAATGCAGAGCTCAGTTATTCAGGAAGCAGTGGATACATTGTTGATAAAGGCCATGAATGACACTTTGTTGTTTATTAAAGATGACCAGTCCTACTTTCTCAACTCGGCTCTGACTGAGATTCAGCCACAGGTTAAAATATGTCAGTCTGGGTATGAACTACATCATGACTTAGTTTGCAGTAAGTACTGAAAAAAGTCTGTTCTATCTATACATAAATATAACCTGATAGCCTTGTTTACCCTGGCTTACATTCTTTTAAAGTTAAAGCAATATGGGGAGCTTACCATGATATGTTTATTTCAAATATATTTTTGCATGAGTTGACTTCTATCAACAAGTTCATGTCATGCCATACATAAAGTTCCATGTAGTTTAAGAATTGCGGTTGTACAATTGTGTTGGCAAGTGTTTTAAAGCATTGATTGTTAGTGATAAGCTTATATAAATTCGTACTTAAATGGGTTTCGTTTTCTCAACCAAACTTAAAAAAACAACCGTGACCTTCTAATGAGTGTACTTTCAACAGTTTGTTGTTTCAACAGACAATTCTTACATAATCTGAAATCTCAGATATCCATAAACTCAGTGCATCAACAAACATCTTGCTTCTTCTTGTAACTTCATATAGTAAAAAAGCCTGCCAGAACTGGACATCCTATAGCTCATGGGTTAGATGATGATTCTATAGGCTTACTAATGGCATTTCATGGGCTGACAATCAATCTAGATAAAGTGGAAGGTATAATTCAATGTTAAGAAACATAACACTGCCAGTCATGTCATCTTGCTTATGTTGTACCCCAGCTGTTGCTGATGCTGCCATTTACCTCCCACCTCCAACTAACTTAAGAACAGAGACCCATGGAGAAAAGCAGTTTATGTGGGACATTACTGAACGCCAGGAACCGTTTATTAATGGTAAGAAAAAGATTTGCTAAAGACAGAATAATAAATTTTTATAGCGTTACTGTGATCAGTGGCACAGTTAAACTGTGTCTGTGCTTATGGTGTCATATGTATTGAAGGGGGATCGCCAGTGGGCAAAAAGGGAGATAACTATGTAAGCCATATAACAGGAAGTGCAAATCATCGCATTGACTAACAATAGCATGGTATGAATGTTCATTAGAATGCTATTGTTAATCAATGACATAGATGGCTCTACCTGTGATACGAGTTATATACCTTTTTAGCCACTGGCGATCCCCATTGTTCTTCCACAATTGTTGCTTATTCAGTTTTACATTTCTACAAGATAAACCACTTGCTGTACATTTTACCCCTTTTAAGTGTGATTACAAATATGCTTATTAACTTACACTCAAGAAAATCTATGTATTTTTTCAGTACAGGTTCAGACCTAAATGAAACAGATACTGCGATGCTAGCATCGCCACTGACATGCTGCTTGACAATCAGGCCAGGTGTAAAAGTTCATAAAGCCTTGTTCTGTTGCATATTTTTAGGATTCTGACTATCGTCGGAAGACTATTGTTCCTGCTCTGTTTATTATTATTATTCCACCGATTTTTGAACTCGCGAATCTCGGTAACCGCTACAGCTACGGTTTTGAATCTTTGTGTACATTCGCGTTACTACGGCTTACAGGTCTTAACGGTTCAGATTTTTTCTAGATGACCTAGTTAAGTCGTGACAACACATAAGTAAAATATGTGAAATATTGTATAATATACTGAATTTATCGCCTAGAGTTACGCAACTAGTGTTTATGCATAGACTTTCATCCCGGCTGTATATCGTACATTTACACATTTTGTATGAGACGAACAGTTTCTCCGTTATTTGTTCTGTAACGAAAAACGCCTCAATTTGGCGGACAGTTTTCCGCTGACTAAGCATTTTTGATAGCTTACTTCGTAACAATCGTAAAGTAGTCTGGCTTCTTTATCTAAATAGGCTATACAAATCATCTGCCGTAAAACGGCAGCTGCCGTAAAACGATATGTTCAGTGTTATTTTGGTAGTCCTAGTTTAACAAAATCAAATAACAAAACTAAATAACATACACCTTTCAAACAAAGTTTGGAGATAACTTTGATTTATGTCCTTCAAATCACTCGCTGGTAATGATTCCGAAAATCAATAGCTTAAAAGATAGTAGCAGATCTTAAAATTCAGGTATCGATGTGAGCCACGCAAAGATTTATGTTCGCTGTCTGCAAATGAGGCTGTATTGCCACAGAGACTGTTAACCCTTTCGCTGCTGGATCGCATACACTGAAAAAAATATTCCTTAACATGTTAAGGAATATTCCCCGAATAAAGCACCAGCGGAATATTCCATAACTTTAAAGGAATGTGACATGGCATTTGTCTCGGGGGCAAGGATTATTCCAAACATATTTATTGATTATATATCCTTAACAGGTTACGAAAAATTCCACGAGTATGACACATAGTTACTTTCCGTCTGCAACATGGCAATATACAAATTACGCATGTGCCGTAGAAATTGAAAAGATTTTAATACCACACGCTGTACAAACGCAAAACATGCCAAACGACACACCTTTTAAAGTGACCAAATAAAACATACATGTATATGAAGTTTGGTGAAAAAAAGAACGGCAGTCGAAAGATGTGACGGACTGAAACATGGCAAGTAGAGATAAAAGTCTAATTAAAATAAGATCTCAAAAACCCTCCCCGTGTTTTATTTGTCGGTATATTGAGGTCTAACGCAATCACCCCAACTACAATGTCGATTGGTTACTCAAATTGACCAATCTCTGAGCTGCTTCTCAATTCAGGTTTATAAAAGCCGAAGATTTCCGCCGACGAACCGAATTTTC
>JAVFBX010213517.1:0-11791 GCA_034783855.1 Mopalia kennerleyi
ATTGCGTTAGACCTCAATATAAGCGACAAACAAAACACGGGGAGCGTTTTTGAGATCTGATTTTAATTAGACTGTCATAATATTATACCATAAAAGCAGAGTTGTAGGCTCACTGCAAGCGAATATTTATATAAACATATCAGAAGGTTTTTTTTTTCCAATCATGGCATGAACAGGATCACACTGCAGTTGTGTATGTCGTATTCACGGGGTCGGCCGTTTAACTGGTTGAACAATACGACTCATTCGGGAGCCAATCAAAGGCTGTATCAATATTTAGACTAGAAACGGTTGATAGAGGATTTTATTGCACGTTTAAACGTAAACCCATCCTCGACAAATGAGCTTTATTTTATTAATTTAACCAAAAGTCAACAAACAAAGCGGGCAATGTTTAATACAACCATGTTTAAGTACAATTTATTCCAGTGAACCAAATTTTATATTCGCGTATAGATAAAACGACCAGACATGAAATACAGGAAATTGTGTTCGATCTTGCCCGAACTGCCAAAAACAATGAAGGGGTTTACTTCGCTGTAAAGAAGGAACTTTTCCGATGCGCCAACTGAGTCATCAGTGTTCCGAACTTGGTGTTTGTCGGCCTAACATAAATGACGATTTGAGCTGTGCTAAGTTCTGTTCCGTATCATATAGTTATTGAGTATGACGCAAATACACGATTTACGAACACTTGGCATGATCGTATTGATGACCAATGCGGTCTTTGCCAATTGAATTGCCTTTGCTAGTTAGTTTTACCAGGTGTTATTATTTTCAGCATACCGTATTCCTGTGTCTAGCCCACCGGACACTGTACTAAGTCCGGCCCCCAGTGCGGGTTCAGATAGTGGACAGTCTGATCACACGTCAGATAACGCCTCGCCGCCATCAACTATCGGTAAGATATTCATGCACTTACATTCTAGCATTTGATTCGTATGATTGACTGGCATAGCTACGGTGGTTAGTTACTCAGTGTTGGCCATGTAGCCCACATGATACAGGTTCAAATCGAGCTGGAGGAATACCAGGCTCAATATCTGTCTCTCAGTTATAGCATGAATAATTCTTATATCACAAGTTAGTTTATAGGCCCATATAATTTTTTTTATCAAATTAGACGATTCGGGGGAAGTGGTCTGTTCTGGTCAGGAAAAAGAAATCCAACAATTAAATGTAACTTAAGTTAGTTGATTGTTCTTCCGCTCCTTCGCGGTTTTCGTAATTGTTTAATATAAATTGCTATTACTCACATTAGATGACTTGTTTAAATTACTAATTAACCTTAAGCTAAGGCATCAATTGTTGCATTTAAAGAACCTTAATGTGTGGTTAAAAAGCTAGCACTCAAAAACAATACAGTATTACAAAAAAACGCCAACTCGAATAAAAGTCGTGTTTAAATGTGCTGCTTATCAACACATCCTCTGAAATCTGCGAAGGCGGTTGTATAGCCTAAACCTTTTGTGACTCAGCTCTATTATATACGAATTTCGATAGATTTACCTATTTCGACGCTTTGACCTCACACCTGTATCTGTTATCTATTCTACTGGGTGTGTTATTATGTGGTGGGGAAGATATTACACTACATGGAAGGTATTGCTTTGTTATATCCGGATGTGTTAGTGTTATTCTGTATGGGGTGCGTTGATGTCATTGAAGGCAAACAATACAACCTGGAAATCGTGACAGTATCACCACTTCAGCATTTTGTCTTAATTTGTTTTTCAAACTTAAATCCTTTTCGAAAAACACGACTGTGCGTCAATTATAAACAGTATACTTTACAGGGAGAATTGAATACCATATATATTGTCCGCGTACCTAATGGAGATGATAATCCAGGAACACGGATGGTTCAGACGGATATCATTGTTTGCAATTGCTAGTCTAAAATATCCTATTTATTCTCTACATCATGCACAGGTTTATATTTTTATTCAAAATTCTGTTCTTTTACGTTATAACAAATCACAATTTACGCTTATAGATGTTATTATAGAAAAAAAAGGTTTCCGTGAATAGCTTCGTGAAGTCCTTATTAAGGTTTGTAGATTCTGCTAGATTGCTTTGAGAAGCTGTTTAGATTCTGCATTCGAAAAGGTTTATCCGGATCGTGCCAGTTATGATGACGTTTTCATTTATAAACAAACTTCCTTACTTCGCTTAATCTTGAATGAAGAAAATTTCTGACAGAGCATGGCGATATAACGAAAATGTCACCACCTTGGTTATAAAGGGTAGAATAATAAGCTTTTTAACAATTACCCCACACCGTCTTGCAGATTACAATTTATCTGAATTCATGATTAATAACATTAATTTGTGACTTAAGATTGATCGTACTGAAATACTAATAGCTCAAGAGATAATACATAACAGAATGTACATGGCTGTGTAGAACGAAATACTCGGAGCGATGTACCCTGTCAGGTAGTTGTTAAATGGGATTACAAAAAAAATTAGAATAAAAACTTTTCCATAACCATGCAGCCTAAGAACAAATGTAAGATGCCCTGGGTTATTTATTATCGCTGGCTTAACGAGTAATTATTCACCGGCTACAAGGAAGCTAGGAGGAAACTGTGCATATTTAGATGTTGAATATCCAATGAAAGTTGACTTCTCTTCAATTAATAAAATCCCTTGGTAGCTTGGTAATCTCCCAGTCTATTATTGTTTTTTATTGCATTACTCTTAACGAGAATTACATATAGAGACGACTTCCCTATTTTTCTGTTAACAATTAGGTTTCAGTTATGCTTGAGTAAATTATAATAAATAACGTTATAATATAGATTGGCCCATAGACAAATGTCTTGGGAGATTGAAATAGGTTATTAGGGGAAAACGGGGAATAACTGACCTCATTGTCAACTTTCATAGTGACACGGTCAACCGAACATTATCTACGTTTCGTAAAGTTTAAGAAAAACCTGCTGTTAGATTATTTATGTCAGATAGTTTCTAGATAAACTGTGTACTAAATGGATATTAATGATTGTATCGTAACGTAACGGTTTTAATTTATGAATGAAATTGAAGTTTTGAATTTCAGTTTTCACGACCGTCGCTTTAAACAAAATTTATCATGTTTTTATAAGCTTAGCAAAATTATGAGACATTGATCACTCCATGGCGAGACATTGATCACTCCATAACGAGATGTTGATAACTCCATAACGAGACGTTGATCACTCCATTACGAGACATTGACCACTCCATTACGAGACATTGACCACTCCATTGCGAGATATTGACCACTCCATCGTGAGATATTGATCATTCCATTGCGAGATATTGACCACTCCATTGCGAGACATTGGCCACCCCATGATGTTACATTGGCCACTCCACGATGTTACATTGGCCACTCCATTAGATCGAATGGGTTATAAAAGCCCCCGAATACAATTTGTGTTACAGTGTTCGCCAACACTCCCGAGCAAGATGTATCAACGAAAACCACAAATAATCCTTAATTAATCCCTTTAAAATTCAAATAAAATATCATGTAATAACAAAACTTGTTTGTGACAACTTGTCTCTTGGTATTGACGGTATTCATACAGATTGTACCACAGTGAGTTGTTCAAACAAAATAGGCTACTTGACACGAAGATGTTAACAGATCTGACGAAATAAAAAAAACTATTATACTTTATATATATATATATATATATATAGCTATAACTAGGATCATGCATCTCTTATTTGGTTTAAACGTACAGAACGATAGACGAACAGGCTCATAGTCTATATTAACACCTCTCTCATGAATATAACAATTTTCAATAGCTAGCAAAACCATGCTATGAAATATAGATAAGATATGAAATTATATGCAGTAGTACACAATCCTTTTCTTAAACCCTGCTTAGTTAATATACACATCTGTATAGTCTCACTGATTTGTTATATTCTCTTAGTTGACACGGCATGTAATGTTCTATAATGTATTTTTCAGAAACTGTAGCAGACATTTTCCATGACAACCGAATTTCTAATTTCACCAAAAATGGGATGACGCCAGAGACGGGATTAAAATCCCCGCACAGCCTTTATGAGCGGACACAAACAGAAAGTATAACAACAGTATGGAGGGAGAAAAATTCAGGTATGTCTTTAAACGTACATAAGATATGGATCGATTGGTTGATTGATCGATTGGTTGATTAATTCATCGGTCGGTCAAATTATTGACAGTAAAACTGAGCTTGAAATGTACTGCCGCCTACCTTGTCTATACAATCCTGTGATTGTACTTTACAAACAGTGCATAGAGAACAATTTTAATATAATATTATTTATGTTTATGTCGTAACGAATTTAATTAATAATTCAATTTACTCATTGCAACAGTGAATGCCAATATGTGGCAACGGACAGTCAATATGTTCAAATTATATAGCTGAAGGACTTTTTTATGTTGTTTTTGCAGTCAAAATGGCTACTATCTTGAATCCCAGTGTCCATTTACTAGGCTACTATACAATTATTGTTATTTGAAATTTACTAATTATATAGTAATAGAAACAAGGTTCAGAATACGGACTGTTTGTAAATTTTAACACAATCTGGTGGGGGTAAACTGACTTGGAGACCTGTCCACTGTGCTGGCACACATTTCCGGACCAACCAGCCCCATACGTCATGGATGCATGCACTGTTATATACCTGACATATCTGTGACAAGAAAACCCCTGGGGACAAATTAAGATCTGGGTTTAATAAGATTCTTATTTACACTACCAATATATATTATTATTTACGAGAAAAATAATTTTGCTTCTCTAACCGTTATTTAAACTCGGGTCCCTGACTAGCGACCAATGTATACATTGGTTTCTTTTTAGAAATATATATTTCTCTTTCTGATTTGCGATTATTATTTAGGTATATAGTTAGTATTGTAATTGTTTTTTAACACGTATAAGCTGTGTGGATTTTTAGACATTTTTATTTATTTCATTTCCAGACTGCCGATTGTTATGGGAGTTTATTAATTATCTACTTGTGAATGGGAGTTACACTGACTTCATTCGCTGGGAGGATCAAGAGAAATTGACGTTCAGGATTATAAATCCTACTGCACTAGCTGAACTCTGGGGCATCCAGAAAAACCGGACTAATATGACATATGAAAAACTCTCTAGAGCATTAAGATATTATTACAAGATGAATATTATCAAGAAAGTTCCCGGGAAAAGATTAACATATCAGTGAGTAAAATATATTGTGCATTTTCCGTAAATTAACATTTTAGAGGGGTTTGTCTAAAACTTTATATGTTGAAATGTTTTCTAGATATACTGACTGATCATGCATTGTAGTCATGAGAACTGATGGTCTGATGTAGCTGGTTGTTCAAAGGTGTCTTAACTTTCTTAAGCTGCTTAATCCAGCTAAACACTAGTATTAAAACATAAGACTGTTGTTTAAAATAGTCTCAAAGTTAAACCAGACATATGATGGTCAAAACTAGTTTAGCTTTAAGACTGGTATGAGCGTGTATAAAAGTGGTCTGCGAGGAAAAAACGTCATGATGTCAAACACGTGACGCAATTAAACAGGCTTCATCATATTTGGTATAGTCTGGTCCCCGTCTCCCACAATGCACCGCTGTAGTGATTTTTTTTGCTAGCATTGCCTGATGGGAGCTGGGGACCAGATAACATATTTGGGTGATCACCAATGACGTCGTTGATTATGATTACGTCACGCTATTCGCGTGAAAGAAATATGGAATGTTCTGATCTCAAATCTTACATGTTATATTATGCCAGTTTGTCCATGAAATAACAAAAATGACTGCATTGTGGGATTTTTGATATGATGGTCTTATCCGTTTTTCCATTGGTCTTAACTAAAACCTGTGTAAAAAAAGTCTTACGTACTTGAATTAACCTAGACCAACTAAATAAATTTACGCTTGGTTTAACTTTAAGTCAGCCAGAAAATTAATATACTTTTGAACAACCGGCCACTGATGGAAGCCAAATCACCCCTGTCGCACTAAGGTGTAATACATTCTCATGGTGTTCAATGTTATCCTCCTGTGATGGACATGCTATAAATAAGCCCAATAGGAACATTCGTGATAGTGGCACCATGAAATGTCGTCACGAATGTTATTCTTTGTGTCAAGAATTTGACCGTTCTGACGTCAGAGAAACGCCTGCAACCCCCCCTCCCAATCGTATTCTCACGAGAGATTCTATAGCGGACGGGATTCAGACAACTCTTGTACCCCTTACCAGGCCATAACGCATTAATTTCTCGCCAATATTTCAGTCGACATATCAGAAAATAAAGGAAGTGCAAAACAAGTAACGCGGGTGTATCTTAAAGCTAATGTCTCGAAGTAGAATCGATTCTATTTTAGAATGCATTCCTTCTCAACATTTGGCGGTTCCTATTGTTCCAAATAACAAGTCAGATAATTTCAGCAAAAATCATCGCTTATTTACCTGTACATTTCAGTTGGATGAATTTGTTCAGAATTTATCTGTAGAACGCATCTTCGCATTACATCGTATATAAACGCAAAGCAGAACAATTAGTTTTCTCCAGTTAGTTACACCCAAAATATTTTCATAAGACAAGTGTTATCAAGTGGTTAAACCGTACTACTTCTTTATTCTGGGGACAAGTGTTAGGAATGGTATAACTGTACTTCTATTTAATTCTGTACACATTTCCTCCTTTTGTTAAAGAAGAAAGTCACTTTAAAAAAAGTGCTTAAACTTCGTGAATTATATCTTTGTTGGTCACCATGTTAACGCAGGCTCATGTTGTTTTCAGATTCTTGAGACAGCCCAAAGATATCAAGAAGGGTCAGAGAGGAGCCCGGCCGCAGCCCCGACCGCCACCATCACACTTCCAATATCCTGTGTCTAACGTTCACAGTACGGACGAGCATGATAGTAAGGTCGAATCTCCCTATAAAGATGACCGTGTGTTCCGAGAAACACCTGAACTACAACGGTTCAAAGAAGAAATCGATACAAAAGATCGTGAATTGAGAGAAACAGTTGACAAAATATCGTTTAAAGAGGAGCTGGTGGAAAATGTCAGCGTGCCCGAAGAGCGCTGTGGATTTAATTCGTCACCATCCCAGGCCAGTCGGCGCTCTCTTGAGCCTGTTACCTATAACGGCACAGCGGACGTGGTGACGTTCCCCGTACAGGACGAACCAGAAGATCTCTCACTGAAGGTGGTCCTACAGGATAAACTATTCTGTCAACACAGCGAACAAGTTACCATAAAGCATGAAGTTAACTCGAATTGTACCAAAGATTTAAACGAATCCTCAAACAATATCTCGTCTATACTTGACATTAAACAAGATCCGGACAGCAGTGACATGGACATAAGAAGCTGACCCTTCTAGCAAAACAAACAAGGCAGCGACATTTCTGTTGCTGATAAAAGCATGAAAACAGTTTGAATGATTTGTGTGGTTTGAGTCAAAAAGTGCTAAATGATAAAATGGCAGGCCATTTTTGACATCTTTTCATTAAGTTTAATATTTTTTTTATATAAATATAGGTATATATAATAGACTATTCGGGAGATGTGTATATGATTCCAATCATTCTGATCCCATAAAGGGACAGATAAACATTTCGTCCAGTTGTGGATTTTATAGGTATCTCGATTTTGTCCAATCACAATGCAGCTAATAAAATTATGCAAGGGACCACTATAAACCACCGTCTGTTGTTAACTTCAAAATATATTATTTACTTAAAACAATTGTGTTTACGCGTCATGAATTTGGTTTCGGAAAGGTACAATGAATCTTCTTACCATGGTACCATTCAGTGCACAAGTAGTGCGGCTAGTGCCACCCTGGACAAAGATATATGCTTTTTCACTGTGTATTTCGGCTTTATTATGCCGTCGTCAGCAGCTGACTATACTGTGGATAAGTCGGTAGGAGTAGCCATTTGAGGCGTTGGTCGATATTTAAACTGTTCGCTTTTCCCATGGTCCATTGTCGGCGATACACATTCTGACCATGGGATTTACGTCTTATACCAGTTGGTTGTGAGAAGGGGGCATGGGAAATGGGTTTTTGAACGATTGCAGAGAGATTTGGAATTTGGGTAAAGTGTTGGTAGGCCTATACATGTAGACCTTCACTGAGGTAAGCAATGAAAATAAAGGCATGGAGTTCTAAAATTAAACATTAGAGTTAATCCACTAATGTTTTTAACGTTGCATGCTTCCGTTTAAACAAACGCCCGTTCGCTGTTGTCTGGACAAAATAAACTCCTACGAAAATTTGGCGATATGACTGTACCGTCGGTATAAAACAAACGCTGCCTTATAACGGATAAATGGGTCTCGCGGACGATGTGGGGCCCCTCCTGGAATTAGGTCTCCTTGTGAACGCTAAGTCTGTCTAAATAACTAATGTCTTAGGCTTATAAAGTTGAGCACATGTCCTAGCTCCTGGTTTGACCAGCTCAGCAGTGGTACCTCTACTGGCTTTCAAAACCAGAGCCAAAACTTGGCTCCTTTTATATGCAAAACGGCTCATACAACTCCTATTCAGTGTATCTGTGGCTACTTTGGGGGTCATATCAAATTCTCAGCTCACTAACATTAGTGTCATTGTTATCATTGACACACAACACACATTATAAGGGGTCATTTCCAATTGTCAGGAATATACACAAATAACAATTGAAAAAAAAAACGGGTAAATAATCATTGTGCTTCAGTCTAATAGTTTAATAGTTACTGAAACCAGGCGATAGACAACCACATACTGGGAAGCTGGGCGAGGACACCATGCGTCTACCATACTGTTGTATTAGTACGGCCTCCAGCCTCACAGGTGGTTCAATTTCTGATTCCCCACTGAGATTTTGGCAAAACATTTCTAATAAGAAAACCAAAACTGGGGTGTCTTTTCTCCAGTCTTGTGTCAAAAAACCTGCTTGCGACAGAAGGTGCTTTGTTTTCTCTCACACACTAGCCTAATGCTGGCTGTCATTATCAAGCAATATAGCTTATCTGCATTGATATGTCTTACCGACGTAACGTCACAGGGGTCAAGGTCACATACTTCAAGCGATGTAAATTAAAATAATTTTAAACAATAAAATGGTCATTTTAGGAACAATTTTATTTCTTAAAACTGTGCATATCTAATTCTTTGTGTATTAAAGTACAAATAATTGTAAAGTGGGGCTGAAGTTCTGCGGATACCATTTAAAGGAAATCCGCAGAAGTAATATTTTTTAACATGTTTTGCCATAAATATAATCATTATACCTTGCTATTAAGCATGGTGTAGGCCAAAATACCGTTGTAAAACCATGGTATACCACGGTACATTGGCCCCATTCAATGGTTAATCCGTGGTACACCAAGGTACTTTTTTATAAGGGTATCCATAACAGCTGTTACGCCTTTAGGTGATGTGTTGTAGCATTTAGTTTGTACACTGTTAATGTTATCTGATGTGGTGAAAAGAGTCAACACAAATTCGGTATCAGAGTCAGAATGACAATTTACACGTTTCGCCTTATTTCTCGAGCCTGTGGACTAGGGACACCTTTTAGCAAAATGTCCTCTTTGGTGCCACTTACAGGTTCTGTCCGTGCCGGGACAAAATCTGCAGTGTCTTTCAGTTTACGCTGAAAACTGTTTTTGCTTGATTTTCGTCCTTCTGGTCTTCCATAGTATTTGGAATTTTTGACAGGTCTAGGTTTTACATATTGTACTTTTTCTGGAACCGGCTCATACAGACGTATACCTCTTAGGCGACATAAGGTTGATTCGGACGAACGCCAAATTCAATACACTTGCCCAATCTTGAACTCGGCTCTTGTAACAGCCGTTTACGAGTGACATCATCTATGTGGCCAAATATAATATGATCACGCATAAAGTCATCCTCCATAGGACCAATTTTACATGTTTTGATTGGACCCCGTAGCACAGAAAACCAAGAATCGACCAGTTCTCCTGGACGTTGCTTTCAAGCATTGAAAACAAACCTTTGATACGACTCATTTGTTTCACCAACACAGTGTTCATGAATATTAGTAAAAACTATGCCAATGTCTACTGATTGGTCTTGTGCATCGAATTCAAATCCATCGTGGAATAACACAGCTTTTTTGCCGATACACGAAAGAAGAGTGGCTGTACTCATCTGGTCTACTAGCAATCTTATAGGTTTGCCACATACGTTGAAAAATTTGCCAAATAGCCGCTAAATTTTCCGTATGTTCTCATTTTTCAGGGAACAGCACATTTTGTAAAACCGGAACAATATTCAGCACAGATGAGACAGCAGCCCCTCGTAAATTATCAGCTTCTGCCATTGTGACAAATGTTTATATCTGTTGCAATGTTCGATGTTATTGAATCGGGTACCGTACACCGCAACACACTTTGACGTAGTTGTTGTTATGGTACAGGAACCAAAATTTAAATTTGTTTGTATGTCTTAACCGGGTTAAAATTAGTACTAAATAGAAGTAACAAGTACTTCACTTCTGACACCATGTTTCCTTATGATGGTCGAGTTGAACTGGGATTCACGATTGATTTAAACTCCTAATGAAAATTACTAAACTAGGATATTGCTATTGTGGACTGCAAACAACCGGCGATGCTTTATTGATAACATATAGGGGGCGGATGTCGTAACCATGTACACTACATAATGAGTATTAATGACACATATCGTTACTATATCGTAAAGCAGTTAAACGTCATACTACAAATGTAGTATATTATTGGTAGTTTTTTTTTCTTTTGCAGTCAATCTTCACCACTTAACCGCTTTAAATTATGAACTGATACAGAGAACACCACAGAAGACAATTAAAGTTATCATCAATTTTGTATTTGACTTTGATGTATCATAGACTCGGTTTCTACAGTATGTCTTGCGTGTGTGCCTAGTCTGATATCATATTGAGTTGTTTGATGCTATTGCTTTGGTTATTGTTAAAGACTGAATAACTAAACGTCTAAGTTCACCCAGAAACACACGGTTTAGAGCTAACTCAATGATGTCTTAAAGGTCGAGGTCACCGTAGAATATTAAAGAGCGTCAGTTTAACATAGACGGCGAAAGTATGTTCAATCTTGAACTTTTAGCCATCATACAAAAACACAAAACAAAATCCAGAAATCAATTTAGTGAACTGTTTACTTGAGCTAGTCTTTCTTGTGGTCTAGTCTGGGTGATTGATACTGCGCCTTATGCTGTGGCAAGAACTGTTTGAACAGTTTAAGTCTAGATCAAGCTAAATCAAATTAGACACATAAACTCTATATGCTTGTTTTTATTTTCAGAGTTCCCAGTTATCACAGTTGGTCCAGTGGTCGAACCAGTTTTAGGGATTAGTGTTACTAATCCGCTTTTAGAAGATCTACGCTTCCGGTGTAATACTGATGGCCTTGAACCCAATTATTTCTATGACGTCATTTGGTTCATCAATGGCTTGGAAGTTCGACGATATACCAAGTTATCATTTTATAGCTTACCAATGTCTGCTGAGTTACTTGAAACTGATTGGATTGAGACTTTTAGAATGGGAATGAACGTAAGTGCTCTAATAAACAAAACCGTGTAATACGAAATTTGATATTAGTTTTACCAGAAGTCCATTGACTAGAAGTGTGAAACGCCGTATTCAGTAATGAATTGTGTCCCTCGCTCATGTTATAAGAGATAAGGTGACGTAGAATGTATGTTGTGCGCAGTCGGTTGGCAGAATAGTCTGCTTAGCGCCGGTTAGATTTGAATCGG
>JAVFBX010213528.1:0-11790 GCA_034783855.1 Mopalia kennerleyi
ACAAGTTAAAATCAATACTAGGAATATATGCACAGTATTTCTCATATTGGATCCCATTTTCATACGAACAACTATTTGCAACACGATCTGTTCTATCACACAAGAGGGTCATTTCCCAGTACTAAAGATAGACTCCTATGTGTCCTTTTTCAGAAACTTCTATAGTCTCTGGATTTTACTTATTTGTTTAAAGCGTTAACAGTCAGACCTCATACAGTGCGAACAAGTTAAGCTTGACGGTTGTTCCCGCTTTTTAATTACACGGTTTCTTTCCCAAAATATATTTGATCAAATTAAAATTAATTGATCGAAAATGTAATTGCAAATACACCAGCTGTTATATCAACCTCTATATGTCTCTCAGATAAGCAATAAATTTACAAGTGCACAATAAACCCAATCGCATTTAAGTGTTATTCAGAACTTCACATAATAACATAAGTGCTGTGGTAATTTTCGACTTCTAGGTGTATTTCAAGGCACATAATAGCACAGTTTCCAAGCTTATTAAACTGTAAGCTGGGAAACCCTGCTGGTATATATAAAATACATACAGCCTTGTTATGTTGAAACCAATCCTGCTAACAGACGTGTATTGATCTACAAGAACTTTGATCTACAAACCGTTTCTCTCATTTGGAGATTTACTTCTAGGCATCAAAGAATCTGATATCCATCGATGATTATAAAGAGAAGAACTACGCTTGGGTTCTTCAAAGCAGATCAAAGCCCAAACAGACTGGTAGAAAAGACATCAATGGCAGATCTGTCCATCGACAGTAGATTTAAGATATGGGTCCACTTCCATTCTAACGGCACCGTGTATAGTGCTTACAATTAAGCGTGTTGATATCGATATACAGGCTTTAAACACACACATCAAACAAGGTGGATAGTTTGAATCTTTTTGAAGCATGTTAAAGCATTCTGGTTTAGTTAGCTTTGAAACACTCCGGAATTATATTTTTATGATAGCAACAGGCCAGGGGAATTACTTTCTTTTTCATATATTCCTTAAAAGCAATGACACATTCACAGGGATGTTGATTAATCAAAAATACATCAATCATCTCATGTTCTTGATAAACTCACAAGTTCCATTTTCTAAATACATCTTAATCTCCAGTTGTTATTAACTTTCCGGATAAGGACGGCTAGTTGCATGCAGTGCTTAGCTGAAAAGAACCGAATACATGTTAAGCGAGTTGTAGGTCTGTAGAACTACAGACGCTAAGTATACTGCTACTGTTATTGCTAACAACAACATCTGCATATAGTTAACGAATACAGTGACTTCTTCACTAGTCATTATTTCAATCGAGAACATGTATACACTGTTTCGAGTAGGCTTGTCAAACAGTTGATACAGTTGCTACTGCTGAGTTTCTGTAAAACGTGTAATTAAACCTAAACAGCTAAACAAACCAGATTTATCTCCATGTGGTTTTGTTTCATTGTTTTATAGATTTTAACGTATAGTAGACATGTGGGATATCGCCTTATATAACAGAAAGCACAAGCACGAAATTAACTAACACACATTCAACCGGTAACCGCAGTGGGATAACAGTGGCGCGTTAATATGCACAGTGCTGAACATTTAAATCATAACCGAGATCCGTGTTGTAACAACCAGTAAAACCTTTTCTTCATGCTATGAAATGTTTGCAAGAGTTCCCTAACTTCTGCACTCGCTGCTGGTATTAATTGAACTGTGGAATGCACGATCCGAAATTAATTGAAAAACATTTATTATATATACCCTTTTATGTGTAAAATAAATGTTTTATGTATATCTGAAAACAAATCTGCCCAGCATTTTGTGAAATCTAGGTGAACATAGAATTGCGTCTAGAATTATCTGTTCGACAGAGATGGATTGGCATTTCGGTAGGTTTTATAATCAAATTGATATTCAACTTTGTATGCACATTGTATAGTTGTTTAGTTAGCACTATTGCACTCACTAGAATGTATTAACATATTCAAATTTGTCTCAATCGCCTATATATATTTAGTTTCTTTGCTATTCTTTGAATCTGTTCACAACCAACTGTTCGTGAAGATATACAAAGCCGCCGCCAGGTCGCTTTATTCTGCTCTTGAGAGACCAACCTGGTTATTTATTATGCAACTGGAGCCATTCTGGTTGATACAGACGCGGTAAATAAAATTACATCATCTGTAAACGATAGAACCAGACTCCCAGTTGAATTCCAATGATTGGTTTTAGAATAATAATGACGTTCTGTTCCCCTTGATACAATTGTCTATTTCTGTAAAAGGACTGTAACAAGCCAGACCTCTTACATCGGAATTGTTTCTGCTTGTTTTCTTACAGACTATTGTTGCCTTCTACTAATGCTGTTTTTCTGTTATAAATGTTACACATTTTAAAAGTTCTTAATAACGCTTTTGTCCCTCGAATGGATGGTATGAAGTTTTTTAAGTCGTTGAACACATAATTATGTCATAATTAGGCTAAATTCTCAACGATTATGTTTTTAAATCAATGCGGGCGATTGGAGGATACCCGGCGGGTAGTTTCGGAGCTAAGGGACAGCCGGCATCCGACCGGTTTAAGATACCGTTGTATTGCATCTTTCAATTGTCCTGTTTTGTTCTTTTATTTCTGTTTCTATTATCAGGCATCCGACCTGTTTGTGATACCGTTGTATTGCGTCTTGCGATTGCCCGGTCTTGTTCTTGTAGTTTGAAGTCAGTAACTTTAAAGAGACAGCCCTCCACACATAAGGCTGCCATGCCGTTATATATACATTGTATATGATAGAACGCTCAGCACGACGTTAAACCTCAGTCAACAACGAACGATCTTAGTTCTAGCTAAAAAGGAACACAACTTTTCAAGAGGTTAATATTAAGCCAGTAATTAAAGTTTTACAAACCGGAAGTGACGTAGGAATGCAAGTGACACACAATAACAACACTATTTCAAATTCTATATCTACGATAAACCTATCAGATCCGAGTCTATTTCTTCTCTGATTTTTTCTATCAGGCAAAATTATTACCGTACTCGTTTGTACCAAATTATTCTAAGGAAGAACTAGAAGCCAGGAAGAAAGATGTAAGCACAAGAACGGTAGACACAACAGTGTATGTCTAGATGAGAATACACATGCTTAGACTTGTATTATACAGGCAATATGTAGGCCTACTCGCACGGAAGACAAGTTTGGAGTGTAACGACCTAAAATGTCACATCAAATGACCTGAAAACGTCAAAATCAATACAAAATTGAAAGGGCAGTTTTAGAAAGGGATCTAAAACTTGCAATGATACTACTCAGTTAAGTCTCCTTTTTCTGCGCTAACTTAACTGATACTGTGCTGGGTATCAGTGAAAAGCTCAGCGTCTTTTTCCGTTATTGACTAGCTGCACCCGAGGCAAAACTGCCCTGTCTTCTTTCCGTCTGGCGTCGATGCTCCTCGCGCTTCGTGAGTGTATTCCATTCTATCCATTCCTTTTGTTCTGGGCCAGATGAAAATACACATGGTATACAACATTCTTTTTAAACTAGATTTAAATCTGCTTATCGTGCTGAAGGTTTCTTTCATAATTGTAAGGCACAAAATGTTTTACGCAGACTCTAAAGATTATTAAGCTGTCGAATGGTGAGTTTACTGGTGAATCTTTGTTTCTAATTTTTACCCTCTACTGTCTTAAAAAACAAAATATCTCAAGAAACAGTGAAACGGAATTCCTTTTGCAATAACTAATTCATCATTCTCACATCCAGGTACTTCGCGATACCATGCGGTATATTGTGGGTGACGTGCACCGCGTAAGTCACTTCCGGTTAGTACTATTTAAGTACCGACTTAATTTTAATTCTGTCTTTGATTTGAGGCCGGTTATATTACTAAAAAGTTATTTAAAAACGGCCACAACCCTCGGTAAAACCGCGTGTCTTCTTCGTAAGCCTACTTATTTAGATGTGTTATATAAAGGGTGACACGATGCATGCGCCCGCCAACAGCACACTCAGGAATGTAACATATCATGGGATTAATGAGAATGAAATGATTCCTGCCCTGGTTAGTATAATGGAGACGCAACATGTTCAACATAATGAAGAATGCGAGATGTAGCTGCCATATAGTAGATATCTTCTTAACGAAATAATGCAGAGAAAAATGTTGGCGCAGCACAGTGACAGCAGGATTTCCCGGTAAAAGGCTGCATTCAACCCGTACAGTGAGTCGAAAACAAAAAGGCGTCAGTCAAATAATGCGCAACCGACTGAGGTGAGGCACGGTCCGTCGATTTGTTGTGGAAAGTGGCACTGTATAATTGAACACTGTCTTAATTTCATCAATTTTGCATACTGCAATTGTCCTCTTTGTTGCAAGCTAATTCGGGGAAGATTTCATTCTCACCGTCTTTGTTTTTATATGAATGAAATAACCTGAGATACGGCGTAAAACTCCGAATCCAACACAAATCGGGAGCAGTCGTATACATCCGAAGTCTTTTTACTGATTGTTTTTACAATGCATACACGCCACGTAGCTCAAGTCATTATCACAGAAATCTGTTCGGATACAACTGATAACATTTGCAAGTCAAAACACGCATCATTGACTCTGTTTCAGTGATCGATCAAGGCCACAGTCTTCATAGTGAGCGAAGTAGACTGTCTAATTTCACAAGATCTTGTTTCCAGAGAACATTGATTCGTTCTCAATATGTACCAATGGCCGACCAGAAACTTGACGAAGTCTTACCAATCCTCCACCTTTACATTTCTGTCTGTAAACAAGTCAGCATGATTAAGCGCCAATCTGTTCTTATAAACATGAATGTTTTACCTTTGACTTATAAACAACATGCATGTTAAAACTTTGTAAACATTGGAATAAAGCCCTAGCACAGAATGTATATTTTAAAAAATTAAATTGATCAACATTATATATTTATCATCTTTATGGGAGACATTATTTCACTTCTCATCTGATTTTTACGTTCTTTGGGATAACTCTTTCTTACTTTGAACAGTTTGTAGTTCAGAAAATTTTGCAGGTTGAAATTCGTCCGGAATCGAATCTATAGTCACCGAATCGCCAGCAGTAAATGCCGGCCACCTCCCATCTGATGGTCTAAAATATTTTAATAATCTGTAATGATTTTGTCTGCTCGATTTTGTCAAAATTTCGTACTCGAGGAATTTCACTTACATTTCCACTTATTCTGCCATATGTGCATCATGAAAACGTGAGGAAACCGCGCAAAACAAAAATTATCAGAAGGCCGACACGCTAACCAATAAATCTCGACCGCGTCCTTTTTTCTATTGAAAGTTCCAATTAATTGAAATCACTTTATTTCGATCCCTGTTTGACATGCTGGCCGGGTTGTGGGGACAGTTCAAAGACTATACGCGAAGGCAGGTCGCACACTAACCCTTACCTCATGACTTCACCAATGATCGTGATATTAAATCTATAGAAAATCTTACACAATAGTAGGTGCTCATCCCAGCCAAGGAGTTCAATAGTTTGCAGATAGTCACAATCGATTTCTGTCACATATATATATATACAGGAGCATTGTCAGTTCGTCTTTGATCTTATCCTTCAAAACACTTGTTACGTGTCAAACAATCAAGTGCGCTAAACTTGAGATCAGCTAAGCTGCCTGGATGGACGATCGACATCCTGGATCTAGGTGAACTGAATTCTATCGATAATTGACAAGTTCCACGCAGCAGTCCTCCAAACGAGCTCAACTCATGAGCAGTCCGCTATAAAAGAGATCGATGTCAGAGAGCTAAGCATCAGTTCGCCGAGAGGATGAACCGGGATGTACGCTTGGCGATGTAGTCTGGCTGTAACGCTCTCCTATGCAGCCGACAATTCGGACTGCGCAAATATTTAGTTTTAATGCAGTTATAACCAGAACCAGACCACGTGTGCCTGATTATTGTAGTACTTTAACCAAGCTGTATCTATGTTAGAACAGACTTAACAATAGTAGAGGAACGAGATTTAAAACTGCACTCAACAGATGAGATGTCTTTTCCAGTTTACCTACAGAAAGAGTAGGCACACTTGTCAAACGTGTATAGTAAAAATGAAATTAGCTAAATACGTACAGAGTGTGATAACTTTTTTATTCGGATGTTTGACTGTTTATGTGATGCGGATGATTCCACAAAACGGTAATACTCAGCCCCCGGAATTCTCTGTCCGCAAGACATTAACAAAAACATCGGCTGCTAGCGATCAGACTCTAACAACGGTAGCTCGTGTAGTGGATAAGACTGACAATTTTACAAGAATGTATGTGAGGTCAGTATTTTGTAACAAAAACAACAAACAAGTATCGTTGAAAATAAGTCATCCTTTGTTATTGCCGAAGGAAAGATTCACTTTACGTAAAGACCTGGTTGTCCTGGTTATATCGTCACATGATCACACGGACTTTCGAAAAGCTATCCGCCGGACATGGGCATGCAATACTGCAAAGGAGGTGACTGTGATATTTGTGTTAGGGATTCATATTGACGACAGTTGGAATAAATTTATAGTCAATGAACACAAACAGTATGGTGATATTCTCCAACTAGACACACCCGAGCATTACCGGAATTTACCGGTGAAAATTCTCTCGGCCTTTCAGTGGGTGCTGGATTCAGTTAGAGGTGTTAAAAACGTGTTTAAAACAGACGATGATGTTTATTTATATTTACCCAATGTTTTACCTGTGGCGGTGAGAAATAATGCTATTGTTGGTGCTTATAACCCTCATTCTCTGGTGTTTAGGAATACCCGTGACGACTGGGGTGTGACAAAGGATAACTATCTCCCCTCGTATTTCCCGCCTTACGTTTCGGGCGGAAGTTATCTGATGTCTGCTCCTGTGACCAGGATATTATTGCAGTCTCTTAAATCATGTAGAACTCTGCATATCGAGGATGTCTTTATTACGGGCATTCTGGCCATGTCAGCTGGAGTCACACATCAATCTCACACTGGCTACTCATTCTGGACAACTCCTAAAGCTAAGTCCTGTGATTTTATAAAAGGTAGAGTCAATAGTGTTAATATGTCCGTGAAACAAATCTACAATCTGCATCGAGATATGGCCAGTAACCGTACATGTGAGATGGAATAAAACACTGTATGTTTAAATTTGATGGTTTACTTAAGTTTTTACCTCAGTCATGCTTATGACCTAGACAAGAAAAGGTATAATCTGAAGAAATTTTCTTCTGATTATGTGATTTAATATTTCGGCATTTTTTTTTTAAATATCAAGAACGTGTCCTGAAGTTTACATGCAAAGGAAAATAGTACTATGTAAAGGCCACCGATTTCAATAGCCGGCATCAAATGATTATGCATGTTTGTGGCCACTAGACAGGTCTGCCCTGACTGGGAGAACAGACCGAACGGGGTCTTACCATGGCTATGCAAAACTATTGCAGAACGACCGATTTATATAGGTTTCTAAGCGTTCGGATATCTCGTCGGATATGCAACGGTCCTTCGTTGCATAATATCTGCAGGACGTATTGTGGCGTTTGTCTCCGAGTGTCTACGCATAAATGCAACGCCAAACTGTGATGTGATTAAAGATTTTAAAAGTTATAATCTTAAAACCATATAAAACAATTCCATGTGAATATAAATGTATTTGGTTAAATCATTTTCGCCGTCTGTCCAAAATCAGTGATTATGCAATTATTCTGGCCTCGATTGACTCACATTAAAGCACCTTTAAAGAGCGATAATACACTTGGATTATTACGAGGTCACACCCCCATGTAGGTCTATAAAACAGACTAGAATTAAATTAATGCAAACAATTAAGTTTTTCCAATATCACGTCGTGTTAAATAATATGTAAAACTAGATCTCCGTTGAATGAAAATCTAAAACGCGAGCAAAAACTTCTCTGTTCATTTAGACGAAAAGCCTATTATGTGAAATTCTTTTCCACATATGTGAAATTCTTTTCAACATATGTAAAATAAATGTCTTTATTTTACATATCTGAAAAAGAATTTCACATAAGTGAAAAAGAATATTACATATGTGGAAAAGAATTTCACATATGTGGAAAAGAATTCAACATATGTGGAAAAGAATTTCACATATGTAAAATTAATTATTTATTTTACATATGTTGAAAAGAATTTCACTTATGTACAAAAGAATTCAACATATGTGAAAAAGAATTCGACATATCTAAAATAAACCTTAATTCAACATATGTGGAAATCTTTTTCACTTATGTAAAATAAAAAGGTGAGTGGAACTCTTTTGTAGATATGTGAAATAAAAGCATCCACGACCTCAATTACTGACTTCTCCCTCACAGCCTGTATTTAGCGGCAATGAATTTGATCCAAAAATACAATCAGTATTGTGGAAATGACAACCTGTCTGTATCATCAGTGACATACGCACCTGCACGTGACCATTTAGTAACCATCAAGCTTTTCAACGCAGACTGTCACTGTATATTGAGGCCTAACATTTTAACTTCTCAAAATACATTGACTGAATTTTACAAAAGCAATGATTTATGTTTTTCTCTTTAATTGTGGAGTGTTTATGGTTTTAGTTATTTTATTTCCTATTCATATTTGTTACCTTATATCACTGTACTCTCGCAATCGATGACATCAAGTAGAGGAACACTGCCTGTTCCATTTGTTGGGTAGGTGTACAAGCATTACCATAAGGAATGATGTCTGCTGTTAATGATTCAAGGGGGATAACTCTTGTGTAAGACTGTTTTTAAACCCCTGGTGACATTCGAAACGCTATTGGCGGATCTACCTGCCGAGATTCCACCTCTGAGGTTAAGAATGCTGAAAACATTGGAAAACAAGAGTTTACACCTGTCACTTTCATTTACAACGTCCGCACCGCGTTATCGTCATGCATATAATTAATTATTTTTAAACCCATTGGCCCAAGACACCCATTGTCATTGGTAGTATATTCGACTCGCATGATCTTTCTCCGCTTCACTTCAACCCTTGACTTCAAGTCAGGAACTATTTTTTTGAAATTTTTACTTTCTTATGAATATGAAGGGTGAAATTTGTTTGACGACTTTGTGTTGTTTTTATTTAGTCCTTAAGTTGTTTGCTAGAGAGTGCTCAAAGCCACCCAGTCTTTTCATGGCCATTTTGTGTGTAGTATTTTTAGGACCATATGCTGATGATTCTTCTGATGGCTAAATACAGATTACAAGATCAACATTGAGTCAGATATAAAACTTATCCACTTTTGTCGAGTTAACTAAGTTACAGAATACGATTGTAGAATCTGATATGAGTCATCTGATCTTTTATATATTTTCAAAGGAAACAAATACAATCATGGTATAAAAGTCACGAATGTTCTTGTTGAACTGTTGTAATTCAAGGAATATTAAAATTTTGTTAGAAACCCTGTGTTCAAAGTTATTCATCAATCAATCAATCGATCGATCGATCGATCAACCAATCAACCAATCAATCAACCAATCAATCAATCAATCAATCAATCAATCAATCAACCAAATATTGATAATATATGATCGATCGTTCATAGTCTAGCGGTAACAGATGTCAACTGAGATTTAGCGGTTGTTTGACTTAACTCAGCACCCACACTGTACATTAAGCGAGTGTCGCCTCAGTTATTGACCGCTTCTCCCGTAGCTGACGTTCTCCGCACGCCACATACCATTCGGAAGATAACATAGAGGGCGTACAGGAGATGCATATTTTACTTTACAAATCTTGTACACATGTCATTCGTGCTTTGGTGTATAATACAGACATTTCAGCCAGAAAGTGAAACAGTGCGAGTCGGCCTGAATTTAGACCCACCAAATGGATGAGGGAAGCTTGAGGATAGAGTTGACATATACCATGGCAGGATAGGTAGGTATGTGCTCATATAAACATACCTACTCACTATATACAAGAAGGTTTAACACGGCATGTCCCAGTCTTAAAAACACATAACTATGTTGAGACGTTTGCCCACTCGATTGGGAGTTGTTAACACACTTTATTGTGCGTGTGTAACCTCTCGCTCGGTCGATACTTTATGCATGTATCAGTCCGTCCAGCTGTAGACATCCCCTACCTTTTACATTTAGATATGAAATAAGCGTTCATATATTAAACAAGACGCAATACGAAATAAACATTGCTATGTGGGGAAAATTGGCCTTTATAAACCATTCACTTAAACAAGGTTTCGGTAAATGTTTATCCAGGCGAGTGTCCGCCCACATAGCCTTAAATGTGGAGGGGATTTCCCTTCAGCTGACTAGTTATTAAGATAGACAGCTGACGAAGGGGTCTCGGGTTTGAAGCCCAGACGTCTCCATGCCTCATTGGTTTTCTATTCACCAAGCAAACTAACTCTCATATAATCCTATTCCCCCACCCCTCCTCACCAGCTTAAACAGCACTAGATGTAATAAACATTCAATCAAAATAATTTAGTGGTGAAGATTATCTATTTTCATTGTCAGCCATCTGCGGGAAATGGGAAACCAGCCTATACTTAAGCTTATTTGAACCTATATATAGCAGCGTAAGGGGATTTTATCAACAAAACACCATTTCCTGGCTGTTATGACATAGTATAGATTTTACCTTCTATGTAGATCTATTATCCTATAGAAAGCTCTTACTTAGCTCTGGTGGGTTATATGCAGTCTGTTTAGTTCTTTAAACAGGTAATATATACTATGGCTGCCACACTATAACCCTGTCCCCTAATCCCCATTAAACCCCTTGGTTTATGCTGGGATATAGTATGCTATATCTCAGGTTCATGTTACTCTGGTTCTCTCACGCCGGTCCGCCTGTATCTGTAAAGAAACTGTCTGAAATTCGTCCAAAACAAACACTTTCATGTGGCTACAACGTGTGAGGATGTATTGCAGTCATTGCTCGATCCTAGAGTTAGCTCAAATAAAAATGTCATGTCCAATTACAAGCTGCATATTCACACACTCCGATTGTTATGGAGGTAACTACTTAATCGTGCTTATTGCTTAAACAGTACGTCTTTAACAACAATTAGAAATGGGGTAACCTAAACTATTAATTTCTTGACAATCATATCTTGTTTTGCCACAGAACACCGCACGTTCCGGTACATATGTCCGTATCGTCATCAGCTGTAAATTGACGATAACGAGGGGACGTTACATGCTATATATTAGTATAACGGTTGTTATATAAACAAGGTGTATTGTCCTAGTGCACAGTGTGTAGAATAAGTGTAGATAATATAGTGGGTGGTCAGGAGGTATGGGATAAGATTAATAATTGTGCTACATGTATATAATAAATATTTTCAAAAGATAATTAAAGGGATAGACGATATAATTAACAAGTATAAGCTTAGTGTAGGTATTTGTGAGCATTTTGATGTGTGCGACACTTCCATACGAAATACGATAGCAAAATAAATTTGAAAAGCTGTTACCTTCAAACATATTTGTCCGCGCTGCCATGAGCGACTGAAGAACTTTTCAGAAAAAAGGCGCGAAATGTATGGCTGCTTTGTTGTGGTAGACGGGGTCAATTGGTGATTTGCACTAAGCAATATGTTAAGTAGCCATATATCTTTTATTATGGTAACTTACCCATACATTCGCCGCGATGTGGTTAAATGATTGGTCAAGCGGCACACACCTCCAGCCGCCATTGTTAAAATGTCTGCCCGCATTGTTTTTTTTACGTTGTAATGGACAAGGTAACTTTTGATAATGAATAAGAATTGTAAAACAAATCCCCAAAA
>JAVFBX010213539.1:0-11790 GCA_034783855.1 Mopalia kennerleyi
AACCCGTCACGCTGATAAACCCCGTCACGTTGATAAACCTCTCACACTGATAAACCGGTCACGCTGATAAACCCCGTCACTCTGATAAACCCCGTCACGCTGATAAACCCGTCACGTTGAAAAACCCCGTCTCACTGATAAACCCTTCCATGCTGATAAACCCCGTCACGCTAATAAACCCAATCATGCTGAGTAACCCCCTCACGCTGATAAGCCCCGTAACGCTGATAAACCCGTCACGCTGATAAACCCCATCTCACTGATAAACCCTGTCTCACTGATAAACCCTTTCATGCTGATAAACCCCGTCAAGCTGATAAACCCACTCACGCGGATAAACCCCGTCAAGCTGATAAACCCACTCACGCGGATAAACCCCGTCAAGCTGATAAACCGAATCACGCTGATAAACCCATAACGCTGATAAACCCCGTCACGCTGATAAACCCGTCAAGCTGATAAACCGTCACGCTGATAAACCCCACCACACTGATAAACCCCGTCACACTGATAAACCCGTCACGCTGATAAACCCCGTCACGCTGATACACGCCTCACACTGATAAACCCGTCACGCTGATAAACCCAATCACGCAGATAAACTCCGCAACGCTGATAAACCCCGTCACGCTGATAAACTCCACCACACTGATGAACCCCGTCACACTGATAAACCCCGTCAAGTTAAAAAAAACCGTCATGCCAATAAACCCCGTCACGCTGATAAACCCCGACACGCTGATAAACCCCGTCACACTGATAAACCCCGTCAAGTTTATAAACCCCGTCATGCTAATAAATTCTGTGGCACTGATAGAGCCCATAAGCACTGGAAAAATCCGTTGCACTATTAAACCCCGTTATGATGGTATCATCTCAGTGACACTGACCCAGCAAACCAAACAACCTTTCAACTTAAATTCAGTTGCACTTTTGATCTGACAGCGTTAAGGTGTCACTTTCAACTGAAGTTTGTAGACTTCCAGTTATGTTGCCACAACATTAGACATTACAACCAAAGGACAACGAAACAGTAACGTAATATCTACGTTGTTATGTTTTTGTCAGAGCGTAATTCAAAGGTTTCTTTGTGAAATATGTGTTGCTCATATTTATTGGAAACCGGTTTCTTTCGAATGGATGTTGTTTTGAATAGTCCTTGTTATGAAACGATGACAGACGATGTGTTTTTTTGAAAACAATATACTTAAAAGTAACAGACGTTGTACTTGTTTATTGTCAGAATGGAACTTAAATAAATGTGTTACAATTTGTGACGCTAAAAAGCGGATTATAGCTGTATATTTTTTTTTCATTATTTTTATGCGGAACTTACTATTTAAGTCCCTAACTTTCATTTCACGGTATTTTGTGCATTAAAAATATTATATCTACTTTACTACTATAACTCTGATAATTTAACTTTCTTTGCACTGTAAGGCATATTCAGTGGAGGGAGGGACACTTATGGCTTGGCCTACTGTACAGACATCTAGTGTTTGACTAATACGTCCAATGTGTCGTATAGATCAAGCTAGCCGAGTAATTCCGAAAAACGGATGAGCTTAACAGTTGTCAGTGCACATGTGCATTACTATGGTAATAGCTAGTTTATTACAGTCTCCCTCCTTCACGATTTTTGGGGATGTTGGAGAGGTCCGCATAAACATATAAATAATTGAGATTTACGGAATGTGAATATATAATAACGAGCATTAACTTCTCAATTCATATTCAATGTCAGTTAGGCGAAAAAACAAGTATTATTGAATCCATTCACGCCACCAATGCTGGATTTTCGCAGTCTGAAAAAGTAATCAAAATATTGATTTATTTTGTGAACTTAACTTGACGAGCATTAACATCTCTTTGACGGATTTTTATGGTTGAAAAGGGGGTGAGTGAAAAACTGCCTTAGCGGTTTGAGACACCAAAAGTTTCCCGATCGTCTTCTCTTCCTTCAATCGACCGCAATTTGTTTATCCGCGAAGACGACGTGATTTTTTAGTCCAGCATGTAATAGTTTTTTGGCTCATATGCACTTTCTCCGAGATATAATACTTCTTTATACGGATTTAAAGACTGTCGTTTATATGTACTTACTGCTTTCTATTCATGTGAATGGCGGCTCCATCATGATGAAAAAGGGGATACAAGTCTTCTATACGAAGAATTTACTACATAAATAGTAGTCCGGTATCCTTTTGGACTATTAAAAGGATACCGGACTGTGGTGAAATCTCAGTCCTTTTGATTCCGGATTACTATTTATGTAGTACTATTTTATTACATACAAAGAAGGATTACACATTATTTAGTAAGGAGATGCGAATGTGTAGCACCTTAGTACATGATAAGTAAGGGCTACACGTTATAAAATACTATGGGGCTGGTGGTTTGCACATTAGTACATGATAAGTAAGGGCTAAATGTTATTCAGTACTAAGGTGCGAAGAGAGCAGCGTCTGTGACGTGACGTCACAGGTTGTACGTGATGGCCGTAGTTCTGGGCGTTAACTCGCTTGCCTACAAAAAGGGATCGCAAGTCCTATATACGAGTACCGAGAATGGGTGTCTTGAGTTGGCGGTTTAAAAAAGAAGGGATATAATTAATTTTATGCCTGGCGCTGGCGGGGTATAGACCGAGGTTGATATCAAGACTTGTTATGCAATGAATTTGACGTTAAAACGTGCGCCATGACGTCAGTATTTCGTGTGAAAGTGTCTCCTAGCGTCAAAAAGTGTCACAACAACAGCATGAGGATCGATCGAGCTATCTCCATTACAAATGAAGGCGCAGATGGCGCTAATAACACGCTGTGGACAACAATGACAGGAGGTGGAGTGATCTTCCGTAGCTGCACATCACCACAATGGCGGCCACACAGTCGCAGCATGTGTGTTATCGTGGAGTGGTGTGAGTGTCATCCAGTTATGCTTTGCGCGCGGTGGATTCTAGGATGATATAGTCAGCAGCGTTCTCGACACCTTTAAAGATAAAATTATCGAAGAAGCAGGCGATGAAATGACCAGAGCTGCCATGCAAAATGCCTTCGAAACCATCTTACCCGACATTCTTAAGTCGATCCGCGACGAATATCTTGACCTGAACACGCGTTGCCTCGATTTGAAACCGGATCCTATACAACGAGAAATCATGAAAACAAAGAGTTCTTTGGAAGAAATGTTCGAGAACAATAGAACATGGTAAGAGTTGTTCTCGTGTTCTTCATCATGACCCACATCACTCCTGTCGAGCCCATCTTGACGACGTCGTGGCGCTGCCGAACGCCACACGAGGCAGCACAGCGCCGTCGTGACGAGGCCGCAGAACACCGCAAGACGCCACAAAATGGCGTGGTAACGTCGTCGTGGCGCTGCCGAACGCCACACGAGGCAGCACAGTGCCGTCGTTACGAGGCCGCAGAACACCGCAAGACGCCACAAAACGGCGTGGTGAAGTCGTCGTGGCGCTGTCGAACGCCACACGAGGCAGCACAGCGCCGTCGTTACGAGGCCGTAGAACACCGCAAGACGCCACAAAACGGCCTGGTGACGTCGTCGTGACGTCGCCCCGACGATTTGACACCGCGACGTACTGATGCGACGTCACGCCGCTCTACCTCTGTCTAGTGCTGTGTCTGTTGCTGTGACGGTGTACGTGGCCGCTGTGGTCTTGATGTGTACCTAAGGAAGATATCGCCTTTCATTGTTGTGACTTCACAGCACACCATGTCAAATCTCGCCACATCTCGTCAACTGTTGCGATAATCCACCGCACGCAAAAGATAACGGGAAGACACCCACACCACCCCATGGCCGAACACATGCTGTGAAGTTTTGTCCGCCTACGGGAGATCTCTCATCCTGTCATTGTTGTGATCCACAGCGCCCGATGTCAAATTTGGTCACCTATCTGCAACTCTTGCGAGAGTCCGCCGAGTGCAAAGCCTCATGGGAAGCCCTGTGCCAGCCCTAGAGTCAACCCGTCATGACGGCGTCATGACACCGCAGAGCACCAAATGACACCACAAAGCGCCGTCGTTACGCCGTACGACGCCGCAACGACGACGCAGAACGCAGCAGCAGCACGTCGTGGTGTCGTGGCCTGTTGACACATTCGCAAATTCCACGACGCCACGACGTACTGCTGGGTAGTTACGCCGCCGACGCCGTTACCGCTGGCTGGTGCGGTGCGGTCACACGACACAGACATGCTGTGACGGTGCGTCCTCCATGGTGGTGATTTGTAGCTAAGAGATATCACTCATGTCATTGTTGTCATCCACTGCACCCCATGTCAAATCGAGTCCGCCGAGTGCAAAACCCCACAGGAAGCCACTCACACCACCCTATATATGACAGCCCTAGAGTCAGTCCTTCCTCTATTAGTCGTGCGCTGTTATCCATCTGCTTCCCCACAACGTGATAAGTAACAACCCTTCCTTATGATGTAAAAGCAACTGCTAGCTCAAATGCCCGGGTGTCCACAACGAGTACACAGCGCCATCTGTACTTACATTTTTAAGGGAGATAATTCGATTGACGCTCATGTTGTTGGGACATTTTGTGACGCCATGAGACAAGTTTACACGACCTATTGCATCATGGAACGTCTTTTCAACGTCAAAATCATTGCATAAGATAGCTTGACATCCGGCTCTGTCATTTACACTGTCTATACCCCTCCATCGTCAAGCAGAGAATAAATCCCTACTTTTATAAACTGCCGACTCAAGATATCCATTCTCCGTACTCGTATATAAGACTTGCGTCCCCTTTTCCTAGGCAAGGGAGTTAACGCCCAGAACTACGGCCATCACGTACAACCTGTGACGTCACGTCACGGACGCTGCTCTCCTCGCACCTTAGTACTATATAACGTTTAGCCCTTACTTATCATGTACTAAAGTGCTAACCACCCGCCCCTTAGTACTTTTGGGGATTTAACTCCAATCCGGTATCCTTTTAGTAGTCCAAAAGGGTACCGGACTACTATTTATGTAGTAAATTATTACTTGATAACGCATAAACTTTACTTATTATGTAATAGCAAATATAACCTGAGTTGCCTACTCTATACTACTCACAGCATATATTAGGTTGTGTTGTTTAAACATAAAACTTCAACGTGACATTTGACAACATTGATATTACCTTGTACAAAACGCTACAAAAGGGGATTAGCGCTGGGAATAAAGGGAGCTTACTCTTCGAGGCGCATTATGAGTCTGGACAAATATATATAGTTGTACAGTAGGCTATCGGAAATAGGAAATACTTTTTAGAGATCCATGTAGTCTTCCCACATGTACGTCTTTGAATGA
Source organism: Mopalia kennerleyi (assembly GCA_034783855.1). Lineage (NCBI taxonomy): Eukaryota > Metazoa > Mollusca > Polyplacophora > Chitonida > Mopaliidae > Mopalia > Mopalia kennerleyi. Next base: position 5,328 of record JAVFBX010213539.1, read on the forward strand.
AAGTTTGATAAAAAAATCCAACTGTATGGACCTCTAACAAAATATATTATTGGTTTATTTGTAATTATAAATAATATTTACTTCTTTCTCTAATTGTTATTTTATTTGTTTACGGATGTATCATCCAGTAGACGTTATATGTGAATATATTAAACTTTTACGATCATTGATTATTTTTAAATATTATGTTGCAATATTGTGTTATACGTAAATGGTCTAAATATATAAAATAGTAAATATCGACTTGACAATATATTTAAAAAACGAATGTTATACCTATTTCCCCCAGACTGTGGGTTCTGTAAAACAATATTATTGTAAAATAAACCAGTTTTTCTATGAAATTGGTCTATAAAGAATTTATTCATAATGGGATACAATTTAAGCTAAGTAGTTTATTACAAAAAGTCGATTGGAGGTGGCGATGAACTCCATCACATAATCAACAAGTTTATTATTTTCGTCTTTTGTCATTTAACTTATTCCATAAAGTAGAGTGTTCACCGTAATGATAGCCTTATATTTTTTAATAAGATTTTGAATATTCTGTATTAGTTTAAGTCTGATATTGACAAAATTACCACAATTGAAGAAATATTGCTCGACAGATTCGCAATTATGCCCGCACCGACAAGCTGGATTTTTTTTATATGTTTCGGTAGGTTATTCCAATCTTGAGCAGTTGTTGGGAAAAAAAATTGACTGTATTTTTCAATACGACTATAGAAAGTTGTGAATTTGGATTTCTCACCGCGTATTGGTCATGTTTTGATGTTCGAAACATTAGATTTTCGAAAAAATAACTAGATCCACCATTATGAATGATTCTGTTAAACAACATAAGTGTGTGTGTTTTACAGCGATTTTTCAGTGGCTCAAACCCAGATTCCAAATGAAGCGTTTGATTTGGTGCACTACGAGCTACACCTGTAATGATCCTTAATGCTTCTATCTGAATTCTCTTTAAATCGTTCCGAGGTCTGATCAAGCTTGTCCCACAGGTTAAATTACTCTCAAACCAAGACAATATTTTCCCTTAACACCGTATCTTCTGCAATAAACCAGCGTGCCAAACTGCATCAAAAGCTTTTGAAATATCGAAATATGCAAGTTGTATTTATTTTTGTCGTCGAGTGTCTTAGCAACATGGTGAAAGAGGTCTAAAAGTTGCGTGACTGTTGAATGCTTCGATGGGAAACACCGACTGTCTCGGAGATGTGAATAAAGACATGCTGGAAAAAACAATACGTCCAAACACTTTGCTGGCGCAACTGTCTAAAGAATTCGGTCTGTAGTTTCTGTAGTCATTTTTGCTTCCGGCTTACTAGATAGGAGTGATAGATGCTAATTTCCAATCTCTGCGGAAAATGCCCATCTGCAGAGATGGATTAAAAAGATGACATAAAACAAAAGACAGCTTTGATTTACCATGGAAAAGAAGTGTTTGACTGCTATATCAGGACCAGTATATAGCTGTTGATATATCAGGACCAGTATATAGCTGCTGATATATCAGGACCAGTATATAGCTGCTGATATATCAGGCCAATATATATCTGCTGACATATCAGGACCAGTATATAGCGACTGATTTATCAGGACCAGTATATAGCGACTGATAAATCAGGACCAGTATATAGCGACTGATATATCAGGACCAGTATATAGCTGCTGATATGTCAGGACCAGTATATATAGCTGCTGATATATCAGGACCAGTATATAGCTGCTGATATAGCAGGACCAGTATATGGCTGCTGATATATCAGGACCAGTATATGGCTGCTGATATATCAGGACCAGTATATGGATGCTGATATATCAGGACCAGTATATAGCTGCTGATAAATTCAAATTACTCAAAATTAGCACAACATCATTTTGTGTAACAGATATAGTGTCGAGGGTATTTATGTTTATCTCGTCGGCAAAAGGTAAAGTTGTTTGAGAATCATCAATATCAAATATACTGCAGAAGTGATTGTTTAAATGATCAGCTTTCAAAGATTTATCATATAAACCTGATGTTTAAGTGCATGGCGGGACACCAAATATTTTATAACATGGTACAGATAGAGAAGATTTACAAATGTGCCACCACTCTTTAGAAGTGAGATCTTTCGCTTTGATTTTTCCGCAAGTATTATTAGAGTAGTTTGCCTTTTCACGTCTCACTAAGTGAACGACGCGATTTCTTTGTATTTTGAATTTCGTTAAGTCCTCCGCTAACTTAGTTTTTCTGGATTTTCAAACAGCCGATCTCGAACTTCGTCTCATGTTTCAGAGGTTCTGTTATCCAGCATTTGACTGATGGACGGATGCGGATGGTTTTTGATGAAATCGCATTGTTCGCCGCAAGCATCTGCAATGTTCTGTGTAATCGGTAGTCGGCATCGAATATAGCTTCCCAGTTTGTCACAAAAAGCTTATCAGAATATAGCAGCCAATCTGCTCTACTCAACTTCCAAATGTTTCGACTATATGATATAACTTTGGGACAATTGGAACTGCAATAAACAAAAGTGGTCGCTACAAAATGGCGTTTTAATAATTGTAATATGGCTGGCTTATTACATATAACATGGTCAAGCAAACTGTTAGAAACCGGGCGCGTGGGTTCGTCAATAAATTGAGAGAGACCGAAATTACTGATGATATCAGGGAAATAGTGTGATATTCACTTGAACTAATCCTCATTTAGATCACCTAAAGTAATAACATTTGTATCCGCATTTTGGTCAAGCACTAAGTCTACATTATCGGCGAATGTATGCCAAACTTCAACCAGAGTGTTTGGTGACTATAGATTCAACATAACAGAGTTTTAGGTCTCTCGTCTATCTCGATTTATATTAACTCTAGATCGGTTGGTTCATAGTCGATGCGTCAATGAACAACAATTTCGGTAGAGGTCTATCCCCATGCTTGTTCACGGTCTTTACGGAATGGTTCACTGAACCCTGACATAATTATATCAGTATTATCTGAGCAATAATGTCATAATTTGAAAGATGAGATTCAATCATATCTAGCTTTCAAGTTGAGTTCAACCTACACACATTTAAATGCACTATCGAAGAGACTAAATACAACTAGTGTTCTGAAAATCGACAAAGGAGTCCAGCAAAACCTGAACGAAAACAAGCGAAATATGCTTCGAACTCTAAAACAATAGCAGGCGTTGCAAAAGATCCAGTGGCTGCACTATAGCACTCAATACTAATACTCATATTGATAGGTCGTACACACTGATACATTGTTCCACGTGCAGCCCCTGGTATTAAAAAGAGAACTTGCTCTGGTAACATATTGGACAAATGTGTACAACAAGACCCCCCCAGTCTAAACAATACAACGACACAGTAACACATTAGTTAGTGATACGCCTGTAATAAAAGCGTAAACGCAGTTTAATGGAGGTGACTGTACTAATATGAGTTCAATGACTAGATTTTGACAGTACGAACGATTGGGCTTCCTAGGCATAACCAAAACCTTATCTGTTGGTGTAGATTCCTTAAAAGTGAAACCGAATGTGTATGTCCATACAACAAACAAGTGTATCATAAAGCAGCCTTTATATAATTCTGCTAAAGTTTCTGTTGCTGGACAGTACAATTTTAATCCAATAATTAATGATGATAAACAAACGATTTACTGCAAGAGGTGTCCTCATAGTCTCCCAATAAATAAAATCACAGAGAGTTTAATACCTAAAATAACTTTACAGAATTTAATGTGCACACCTTTAATTACTAATGCTGGAGAAAATCACCATACTTCCGCTCCATAGTTATGGATAGGTAGACTAAGTTTATCAAAAAGATCAAGATAATGCTTTAGTTGTAAATTTGTACAATTATTTCTGTAACATAAAAATGCATTTTTTTGGCTTGGTCAGACAATGTGACATGAGTATTTGTGAAAGAACCACCATTTTAGAAAACTACTTCAAAATAACTGAAATTTCGAGATTATTTTCAGCTATATAAAATTCGATATCTTTGGCTATCTTTCTACCTTTTCGGAGCATCATGATTTTTATTTGTTCGTAAAAGACAGTTGAACTCCATTTTTGGAAGTAGTTTTCAAGTACATTTAAACCGTGAGATAGATAGTATTAGCAAAAATAGCTATGTCATCGAGATACAACAATAGAAAAATTTGTACATATTCATGCAATATACCTTTGCATCCTGATGTAAATATTTCGTCTTCAAAATCATGTACATATATGCCAAATAAATAAGAGGACGGACACTCGCCTTGTCAAACTCATGTATAACAAATGAATTCATTACACAGAAAGTTGTTGTGTTTTACTCTAGATCGTACTAAAATCAATAAATGCGCAAAATAACTTTTTTCTGAATTGATAAAATGTGTAATTAATACATGCAGAACCAAAAAATTGTCGGTTGTAGACACAGTTTGTCTAAAACCGGTCTGATACTTTAGGTAAATACATTGTATAGTAATGCTCTGCCCATTGAGAGAGTCTGTTAAAAATTCTCATAAATAATTTGCCAAAATTACTGAGAAAAGTAATACTTCTGTGATTATTCACATTATTTTTGTTTTCTTTTATGTAGAACAACTATATATCCCTCATACCAGGTTTCATGAAAGTGACCCGATTCAAAGGCCGCATTAACTAATAACTCTAATGTTTGTGTCAAAAGGCTTCTACAATAGATTGACATTTAATTTAACAAGCTATAAGAACCGCCAGATTTATTTTCTTTGAAATGATCAATATCAGTGTGTATTTCTAACAGAGATACTCTTAGATTCAATCCGTCGAACAATATATATGTCCAGGTCTCCGTTGGTGTAATTGCCAATGGTAACCTTAGATTGGTGGTTAGGCTTAAAAAAAATCACCAGTCGGGTTATTGACTTTGCGCGATAAGTATTTGAAATCACCAGGAGTAAGGATGCTTGAATTATAATTTTTGGACATGGCTTTTTACTTTTTGAAGATCTAAACTATTCATGTTTGTCAGTGTTGCAGGAACAGTTTCTGAGCGTAGACTTGTGTTTGGTGCGGGCTTTTACCATCTCTTTGCGATTTCCGTCCGATGTTTATAGTCAAGAACTATTTAGTTGTTGATAGAACACTTTTCTTAGTAGGCCCTGCATTACATTCCGCACTATACCATGGGGTACATTGGGTTCTTTTGAAAATCTTACTTTTACTACAATTTAAAGTAATTTTCATTTCATGCGAGCACTGATTTAAAATGATGACAAAAAATTCGTTTAGTTTTGAATCTATAAAAGTACTCTGATCATATTCGTCAAGTTCGGTTTCATGTTTAGCAGCCTTTCTTTTTTTTTCACTAGCTTTCAATATTTTTACAAAGTTGTCCTCTTTACATTATCCCATTTAAATAATTGTACCATATTATCTTTGAACGAAAAACATGGTTTAGGTTCTGAATTAATTAATTTCACCTGTTTATCTTTTAAGGTAAAACTTACATGACAGCGGCCACTCATGAATATACTCTCACAGCCCACCAAGCGAGATTTCAGGGGTCGCAAAGGCCCCGGAACCTCTTGGGATAAAGAAGACCGGATTGACAAGATCGATGTTAATTTATAATTGTGCAAGAAAGAAAAATATGGTTTGACAATGCTGCTTCCTGGAAACGATATTTTGATACGCCCATACAAGCAATAATGTGTCCAGTCATCTGCATGGCAAACAATATCTTACACCATTGTAAATTAAATAAACCTCAATTAATATATGCTATATAAACTTTAGCATAATTAAATATTTTATGACAATCCTGAACGGTTTCCCTTCAGCCGATATGCAGGTCATTATTGGTATGACAGTATTACGCGGCCGTGGTTTAGTGGTAGGCAGTGTGCTTACTAATCTTACTTCAATGTACTGTTCACAGGATCTAGTTCGTTTGTCAACCCTCGGGTATAGGAGTGAGTCACACGTTGTGGCTCAGGCAATCTTGGGGTGTTTTTTACGAGGTTTCTCCTCGGTTTTCCACCGTAATTGGGCAGGGAACGCTGTGAAGTGGACAATCCGTCGTCATATAAGTGAAATACCCGTGAGTACGATGTTAAACCCCGATCAAACAAACAAACATATTCAGGTAGAAATACTGATTACTAACTCAAAGGTTATGTATAGTCACTGTGTGGTTCTGTGCTGTAACTCTGAAGTACCGTTCAGTTATCTCATATAAGCGGAGAATTACCGATCAGTATTAACTCAAAGTTTCTTTAAAGTCACGGTGCAGTAAACCGAAGTACTGTCCAGTAATCACATATTTAGGATTCCGACCATCGTCGGAAGACTATTGTTCCTGTTCTGTTTATTATTATTATTCCACCGATATTTGGACTCGCGAATCTCCGTAACCGCTACAGCTACGGTTTTGAATTTTTGTGTACATTCGCGTTACTACGGCTTACAGGTCTTAACGGTTCAGAT
>JAVFBX010213550.1:0-11789 GCA_034783855.1 Mopalia kennerleyi
GAAATAACATTGAGTGACACAATACAAAGTCATCATATGAGTGAAATAACATTGAGTGACACAATACAAAGTCATCACAAATATGTATGACTGAAATTACCTCAAGTACCTATGTAAGTCCCAATTTAAACAAACAAACTCATATGATGGCATTACAGGTCAATTTGTGAAGGCAACCACCCTCAATACAGAAACCTATTTATAAATTACACAATTTAATCTCAACAGTTTGGTTTGGTGGGAGTTTGATCGGCTTATGAATTGATATTATCAACACAGTCCACTCTATCGGGTGGTTTGGTGGGAGTTTCATGCTGACTCTCAGAGCCATGAGCTCCATGGCAACCAGAAGCTCCCTCCCAACCGCCGACTCAACATTTGAAGAAATTTGTCTAAATGAACTGAAGAATAATCTTAGTTAAGCTGATTTGTGTATTAAGGGCCTACCGATATGTAACCAGATTTCATAGAGGTCAGAAAAACAAATTTTATTATAAGCATGTGGGTGGAAAAAAGATGTAAAGTAATCAATGTATATTAAGAGTCAGTATTCTGACCCCTAAAAAAATAAAATCATGAGATGCAACCTACTGGTTGCAAGTGGGGGAGCACACAATACGTGGGGGTATAGACAAATTAATCATGTCGACTTGATTAGTTTCTTATATAACTCAGTCAATGGTATTATATAAGACTTTCAAAAACCTTCAAATTAATATGATTTGTGCACCACAAGCTTTGATTGTTTGTTTGATTGGGGTATAACGTCGTACTCAAGGGTATTTCACTTATAGGATGATGGATTGTCCATTTCACAATGTTCCTTGCCTAATTAAGGTGGAAAACCGGGAAGAAGCCTCGTAAAAAACCCCACCATTGTGTGACTGCCTCATATACCTGAGGGTCGACAGACAGACTCGATCCTGTGAGTGGCACATCGAAGTAGGCTTTGGTAAGCACACTCTCTAACCACTAATCCACAGGTCTGTGTATCACAAGCAGATAGGTGCTTTGGTTCATTGGGTTAAAGAGTTACCTTTCTAGGATCCACACGGGTTGATTGATCTATAATGGTGCTTATAATTCCTTGACACTTCAAATGATTGTTTGTTTTGGCGTACATCCCTGTACTCATGGGTATTTCCCCTAGATGACCACTTTACACTTGGTGGGAAATGGAGAAGAAACCCCTCCTCATGGGCTTATTCATGTACTCATGGGTATTTCACCTAGATGACCACTTTACACTTGGTGGGAAATGGAGAAGGAGAGTTTGATAATAACTAGCCTCTGGTGTATACAGTCAGTGGGTAACCTCCCATCTATACATACATCGAACTGTTATTATCAGTGAAACATTGATGGGGTTCAACAGCCCAACAAACTAATGTAGCCCAGAAAATAATGTAATATTTCATTGCCTCACGTTTTAAGGCATGCATAAGGTTATTTCACTTATTTGACAGCCCAATGGAAGGAGGAAAACAAGCACTTGAGGACCCTACTTGTAGCGAGATATAATGATATATTTTACACTAACACGGGACAACAGAGCTTAAAAAACCAAACGTGAATTTAGTGATGAGTTCAAGCTTTAGTTAGAAGTTACACATGAATGATTAGCTAGATCTTAAACAGAAACGGCACTGTGAAAACTTCAACATCCGAGTTGTTTGGTTCGGAATTAGAATTTAGTTCTTTCGTGATTGGTGAAAGTGTTTGCATGATCTTCATCCATCACATTTGGATGAGACGCTCACGATGATATCACGATCGTGTGAACAGATACTATCAATCAAAATTAGGCTGATTAGTCCCCCAGTATTCTGTGTCAGCTTTCACTACTGGTTTATACTCAGTATGAATAATTAAACAATTACAAATTTGAAACGGTTACTGATAGAACTCTGATCACAAATTGGTAAAACATGTAAAACTATTGAATTAGAGCACCAGGTTACATGTACTTTTATAATAAAAGTGAAAAATCTGTGAACAAATTTGAACAGACAAAATTAAATCAATACAAATAATGGATTATATAGGTTTTGTAAGTTTTGGTTTTAAGTTAGCCATGCATCTTGGAACTTTTTTATCATGACCTTTACTTGCAATCCCAAAAATATAAGCTTGACAGTGTATTAAAAATGTTGGTGAAATAAAATACTAGTCTACTGCGGTTGATTGATAAAATCTTTGTCAGAACATTCCTTCTGTGATATGATCATGGCTTGGTGCCAGCTCATGATGTAAGGGGCCATCAAATCCATGTTGTGGTCAAAAATGGCACAAATAAATGCAATTTTTTTTTATTGTTTCGGAATCAGTAGGAAGAATATCAGAAAATCAGTGTTTTGATTGCTATCAGAGATTATATCTCAGTTCAAAATGACCTCAAAGCTTTTATGAATCTTCCGCATCAAAGATATAAACTGTGACAAAAAATAATAGTAAGGAATCCTAGAATCAGTGGCCAACAAAACTGTCCTGAAGTATAACCTTCACATTTATGACATAAAGTAAAATATACTTAACTCTGAATTATTAAGTAAGTTCAGTATCTGAGTTATGTATATTTTTTAATAAAATTGTCAAACATGTAAATAATTTGTAAGTGAATAAGTTTTAAAACATTCAAAAAACAAAAACTGTGACTATGACAATTCCTTTCGTTAAGTTTCATTAATAAAAAAATTAAAAAAATAGAAAAAAATAATCAGGCAACTATTAAGTTCATGGCATCAAATGAAGACCTATGTCATACTTATACATACAGTGATTGAAAGACAAAAACAAGAAAATGCTGCAAGTGACTCCTATATTATAAAGCAAACAACTCAGAAATACCTGAGATTATGTGTATGGTGTAATGGAGACTGATGTGTTTAACATATGTACTTACAAGTATTGCCATTTTGTACCTCTCAGCTGCTAACCTTTTGGACTATAAATGAGAGCATTTGTTTTACAACGCTATTTAAAACTGTTGTACTTAAGTCACTTGATGTGTAATTATTAGAAATCTTCAAAGCAAAACTGTCACATTATGCTATGATCCTGATAAAGTTGATGTAAGGATAGGAATGCTGAGTGAAGTACACTAAAGTAACTCCATGCAGAACAATCAGCTGAGACTTGAGAGACTTCTACCAAACTTTCCAGAAGTTTCTTTTTTCAATCATCCAATCAAGATTTAGTATTTATATTGGTTCATTGTGATTGGTCCATTGATGATTTCAACACAAAGAACCTTTCTCTATTTTCTCAGCATGACAGATATAATATTACATAACGGATATTTACTAATTTCCGTCTGATCACATGATGAAATCTCGACAAAGCTACAGAAATGTTGAGTATCTTACCTCACTGAGCTGAGCACAGACTTTATTGAAGGCTTCGATCCAGCGCGCCCGCGCAGGTGATGGCAGGTCTCGGTTAGCTTCTATATCGTAAGGTTCCATCACACTAGGGTCACTGTAACTGTATTCTTGTGTACTTTGTCGACTTACATTTGATGATGATATCCGGCTGTTATGAGGACTGGAATTAAACAAGACTTCATTAATTAACAACACCAAATCATCAAATATACTGGTACTTAATAGACCCTCAGGTTTTCTCCAACAAATCACACAGGGGCACTTTATCGGTCTAAATCATACTTACCTGACAACAGGCAATATACCAATTAAATACTATAAAGAATTCTAGACCATTTACTGTCACAATCCAGTAGAGTTATTTAAGATACTACAATCTGGTTCCTGTCAACACCAATTGGGGGAGTGCCTAATGTCATCAGTTATGACGATAGTTACATGCTCAAGATGTTCCCTATAAATGTTCAATACATAACAGTGGATCAGCACACATCACCTATTGTCGGTATTTCAATTATGACATTCATGTAGCCTGATCAAAAAATAATTAATAAGAAATATAACTCTGGTACAATAAAATTAGCATTTGATTCATTCATTCCTAGCTCAATAACTATCGCCAGCTCACCTTACACCAGCTATTTCTGAGTCACTTAGTATTCCAAGCACCTTGATCAGTTTCTATCTTCACCTACCATTTCTACAGGTTTAAGCTCACTTAATACTATTCCTGGCTCACTTTAATACTATTCCCAGCACTCACTATTCTTATTTTTTAATTTTTGTAATCTTTCCAGTCCTAGCACACTTAATTAAAATTTGTACTATTAGCCCATTCTAGCTCTAGCTAACTTACTATTTCTGAGCAGTTTGGAGCAATAGTCTCTCACTTCATTACAGCACACGGACATCAAAATATGAGCCAATAAAACACTCAAGTTAGAATCCCAGAATTCCAAAGCACTTTTAACATTAACAAATTGTTTCCGTGATAATTTACCTAGACTCCATCAAATGAACAAACATGACCTTATCCACTGGTTGTAGTAAATGGTATAATGAGACCTATCTGGATTTCAACGATATAGCATTTATATGTAGGCATGTATGTAAGAGAAGAGGTCGCTGGCTGTGGGTGGCGGGAGGGATTATCTTAGATATACGACGACATCCTCTGTCAGTTTTCTACACGTTCCAATGCTTGTGGGCTTTGTGATTTATCTTTAAAAACATCAAATGTAAAACCTATTTGACAGGAGTTGTGTTTCACATTATTATACGATGCTGAGTTGATGATTTAAGAGTTGTTCTTTATTTGGTAAACTTTAATGCCTGCATTATTTTTATTCATGTGAGAACATGCTGTCCTTATGAGTAAAATAAATCACGTTGACAAGAAAGACAAAGTGCTCGTTTTACAGTAAGAGACAAACCTACTTCTTTTTGGTCTTTAGCTCGAGGAACCTAAATGTGTGTCCTCAAAGAGAAATAAAAACAAAATATAGTCAGGGTGACTGATAAGGATATTCGATAAATATTCAACTGATTTGGATAGCTTAATTAAAATAAGAACGATTTTCAAACTGAAAAAATTATTTGGGTTTCATATAAAAACTTGGGGGCAGTTGCTCAAAGCGCTATTAAATTTAATCCTGTATTAGATGACGTCCCACAAGCTGAAGATCTTATCTGCTATTAGTGATTTATTCTGGTGTTAACGGTTAATACTCTTCCGAGCAACTGACCCCTGGTCAAAATTCATTAAGAATCCTTTTAGGGACATCGATTAGCCAAATAAAGATTGCAAATAATTCCATTCATCTGCACGTTACTGATCAGACTCACCAAATCTAATGAGGATGGTGGGCGGGGTTTTATGTTCTTTGTGTTTCTTCAAATTACTAAAATTTGATCTTTTTGTACTACATTGAAGGGTACATATACATAATAGATGATTATAGTCAACACATGCCAATATAGGAGCTTGGTTTTTTTATGTGTTTTGTTTCTCATCCATCTGCCCATTGTTTCAAGTAAACTCGATAATTTGTGTACAGCTTAATTGTGTTCATAATATTAGATTAATTACACTGTTCATATGTCATACTCATGGTCATGTAATAAAAGTGGCAGCTCAAAAAAAGTGTTAAAATGTACAAAGTTTTTTATTCATGTTAAAGTAGAATTCAGAACTGTCTTGAATTGGGGTGTGTTTTCTTCAAGAAGTCTCCATTAGAACCAAAGCTATCAACTATAACGATGTTCTTATGAAAGGCTGGTCAGACGATGGCTTTGAGATGTAGTGTCTGTCATTAAGCAGTGGGAGACGTAATGTGGGAGATATCATGGAGGGGGTGATCGTGGGTGTGTTTCATGAGAGTATCCAGTTTGACCTTTAACACAATTCAAAATATATAACAGTATGTGTCTCAACTATTAGTTAATATTAAATGAACACAAAATGTGAAACACTCTGTAAGTCATGAACTTGGTGTTTTAATATTTGATCAAATAAATACAGAAAGTTTCATCTGTAACTTGATCACGTATTGTTTGTTTGATTGGGGTCTGATGTCGCTCTTTAAGTTATTTTACTCATCGAAAGGCATACCAGTCTTAAAACTCATTTTCATCTGAATTTATGTCTTTGATTTATGTATAATGTGTCATATTCAATGGCAATTCATTTTAATGACAGCTTTATATTGCTGTGTTGTTTTAAGTATTTTGATAAAAATACTTGCAAAAGAAAACTTTATTTGTTTGTTTGATTAGGGTTTAATAGTGAACGGAAGGTTATTATTTCCCTCACATGGGTGAAAGCTGGGCCTTGGGGAAGACTAGCTTATGTGCTAATCAAGCTGCCCAGTCTAAACACCCTGACACAGCTGGCAACATACAAAGAAAAAACGGGACAAATTCAAATACACCTGCTTCACGTTGCCCCTCTGAAAGCACCAGGGCAACAGGAAGCTCTCTCCAAATACCACAGCTTTGATTGTACACTTCCGGTCGAAGACAGGCTAGAAAATGTGAGCTGTACATTGACGGACAAATTTTGTCCTTAACAACAGAGGAATTCACTTAACTGCAAATTTGGAACAAACACAAAAATAATTTATATAGACAGTAACAGTTTTGGCATTAAGAAAGAATGAAAACTTTTGGAAAGCAAGAAGTCTTTTTATCTATACATTTTTAAAATCTAAAATCTGACAGACATTGGCTGTAGCAGACTGCATACAAATGAATGGCTAATGACAAAAAAATTTGAGCAGATAAAATCAAGATCTTTGTATAATCATATCATGAAACAAGAATGACTTGAACATGAACTTTGTGAGCATTATAGTTAAAAAAGAAAAGAGGAAATCGAAATATTTCTTTCAGAAAAAGATTGAGTATACTTCCAACCAGCTTGTTCAAAGCTCTAGTTTATTTCAAAGTTGTTTTATAATGGTTTCACTTCTCCTATAAAATATGATGAAACTATGCACTATGATTAACTGCTCCCTTGGCTATGTTGAAGAAAAGATAAACCAGGTTAAATTTCCTGAAATCACAAGGACCCCAAACTGTGAATTCATGAAATAATGGTTAAACACCTTTAACCAGGCTTTTCACGTTACAAGTGTGAAAGCTCTCCTGCATAAAAAACACTTGTAATTCAGCAAAAAGCTACTCAGGTGAGCGCTTTTTGGACCTTGTCTAAAATTCTGATGGAAAGCCCTGCTTCGATCAACCACAGCATGGAGTAGATGAAAAAAAAAATGGCTAAAGGGAGATAACTTCTCAGTCCTATTTATGAAATATTCATGTTGCTCCAGATTGTGACAATACAGGCTGGTCTGCGATACATAGATTTGACATCCCATCAGACGCGCTATTATTGATCTAGGAGATAGAGCTGCGGGCAAAGCAACCGACATAGTAAAAATTAATGGCATATGTAGGATATTTGATTTAAGACGGTGATAATAGTCAACAGCTGCGTTTCAACAAACACTGGCACCAATTCAACTCTACTTATTTTGCTTTCAGTGGAGAACTTACTCACTGAGTGTTGGACAATGAAAATGACTAGAGCAGGTTCCTATGAAGCTGGCATTACACATTTTAGCACCTCTATTATCGTGATGTGATAATTTTAAACATGTTCCTTTACTAATATAAGACAGCAATATCATAATCATTATATTTAATGACTGGTATTAAATTTTTGTCAAGTACATTTAAATTGAATTTTCACTTTTATATTAAAAATCGTTTATATGTCTTCCAAACCAGCTTAATTAAACCAAACAAAATGCCGAGGTGACCTTTTGACTGTGCAGTGACCACATTCTCCCATTATAACTGTGTATATCAATAAGTATATAAGAACACCCACCTGGGGGATTTGCATACCTGTAAATATCAATAATGATTTTACTGAGGTAACACGCTATTGGAGGCAAATAAAGCCTGCTAAACTAACCTCACATTCTATATTTAAAGGAGAGGGAAAAATACTTCTTTTTTTGTGGAGAAAGTAAATTTTGCTTGCCTCTGAGGGGATTTGAACTCGGGTCTCTGGCTATTAAACAATGCCATCACTCTAATAAGCGTAGATAGACACTATACAACAGTTTCTTAAAATGTTACATTAGGTTTGTTACTGTTATTTAATAGTTGAATTGGGTTCAACATTGAACTTAAAGTATAGATATTTCAACCATGTAAAAGCATGACTGCTGAATTTGTGAAAGAAAACATCACTGGCAACAATCTACATGTAATACATTAGCACAGAACAAACTGCTTTGTTTGTTTGATTGGGGTTTAACGTCGTACTCAAGGTTATTTCACTTATATGATGACGTATTGTCCACTTCACACTGTTCCTTGCCCTATTATGGTGGAAAACCGAGAGGAAACCTCCTAAAAACCACCCCCATGATTGCTGGAGCCACATCTTGTGACTCACTCATATACCTGAGGGTCGACAGAAGGACTCGATCCCGTGAACGGTACATCGAAGTAGGCGAACAAACTGCAGATATGTGTATTTGGTGCATAAATCAAAATTAAACAGTGTATTTAATTAAACAACAAATCATAAAACACTGTAAATATGTATAAAACATATGAACTTATGAAATTATTGAGTTTTAGGATTCAACTCAACTCAATGTGTGTATATTACATGCCACAGTATATTATTAATCCCTTAAAAAAGGACCAATGAGAGACAGGGGTGGGTGGGGGGATATTGTTTTGTGGAACTTGATGAAATACAAACTCACCAGTGGTATTAACAGAAGAAGCTACATATAAGGTTGCAGATTAAAACTGAATTTGTTTTCAAGTTATGTTCACAGCATATACATGTGTACAGATGCAAATCTTGTAAAATTACTCACTTAGTGAAGGACATATTGCAGAATTTGGTGAAATGTAATGCGATCTGTTGTCTTTACAGGCAGAAACAAGAGGTGAGTGAGACTCCCTTAATCCCATAGGAAGTACTCTATCAATGATGGAGTTAAGGAGAAACAAGCTAAACAGTTACTATATCCACTGCAACTCAGCTTTCATCATGGAAGTAGTTCAAACATTATGGCTATCCAACCATAAATTTGATTGGAATGACCCCATTGTAAATAGGAATGTAGTTTACAGTAAGACCAATGTGTTTCTAAAATTTTAAAAACCTGTAAGAGGTCTGTCATACTCACGCCTGGAAAATCATGCGACCATGTGACTGTGGGTCGCGTGAAATCCTACGTCTGGTGAGAAATTAAAATAAAAAATAAAAAATGCTTTTTTTAAAAAAAAATTTTGTTTATTATAATTTTGCATAAAACCCACTTCAATATTGGTGTCAAACCAAAATTATGGAAATTATCCCATAAAAGTTAATCCTATAGTACATGATGTTGAAGATTTTTTTCAAACCATAATCGCCGTATGTAGAATCTGGTAAGAAATTTTTAAGCTGAAAATTAGTGGTCGCGAGAAATTTTACATTTTTCCCAGAGGTGGTCATGTTGCCATGGAAAGCAGAAATTTAATTGGAATGGCCCCATTTTAGATAGGAATTTTAGTGCAAGACCAATGTGTTTCCAAAATTTTGAAAAACCTGTGTTAAGTAGTATAGTTTATATCTTATACACACCCTTTAAACAGACGCCCGGACAGACGGACGGATATCCTGACAGCACTTTCCCCACGGCATAATATGCCGATGAGATAAAAATTGACAGAGTTAATTGGTGAATTTGTTCTCAATTTATCGTGTTCACATCACGGACACACTTGATTTTATAAAATTATGCAATGTTTGCCATCTTGTTTTGAGGAATGTGGTGAAATGCACTTCCATAGGGTTAATGGGGTTTTCAAACTAGTATGCTCACAATCATTTGTGATGGAAGGATGGATGGATAGAAAGAAGAAATAAAGGACAGATGGGCAGAATATAGCATTTCTAGCCCCCCCTCCCCCCCCCTCCAAAAAAAAAAAGACAACCACAAAAAACTATGGTAACAGGGGGACAATAATTTAAGTTACAGATAGGTAACATACCAAGCATGAAAAAAAACCCCTATTCTTTGTAGTTAATGTCATACGTTTTATATTCAAAGGGCATCTTTGCAATACCATTGTTTGGCATGGAATCACGTCAAAACCCCAATGACATCGCTGTGGTCACCAGTGATCTAGTTTATATATACATCAGTTCAACAGGTGTACATGGAATAGAGTCTGTACTTCAACAAATAAGGATTCAGCCCTGATGAGGCAGATAAAAGAGTCTTACCTGTCGTTAATGAATGATGTAGGTCGGCTGTTAGGACGACTGTTGTAATAAAGTGGTTCGGAATCTGTGTCACTACGACCCTGGTAATATGGACTAACATCCTGATAATAATCTGTCTCTCGCTCTGAGCCTCGATCAAAAGACCGATCAAAGGAGCGATCAAATGACCTGTCGAAGGAGCGATCGAAGGAGCCGCCATACTCGTGACCGTCTTCTCTCCTCCCTCTATAGACAGCACTAAAGGGCAGTTGATGAGCTGAGGTATTATGCTGGTGTTGTAATGGATAGTTAATGTCACTTGTGTAATCGCTGTCTTCAGACATACCAGCTGTCAAAAAAAACACCAGACAATAAAATAAATGGAATGTCCATATACTGAAAACTAATTAATGGTGCATATTCATTTTAAAATTCGTTCCAGTACATAGCTCATTTGAAATACAGAATAACAAAATACAATACCAATTGTCTGTAGTGAACGACACTATCAACTATCACTCAGGACTTTTCTCCCCAAACAAAACCCAAATCATAATCTCTTCAGATTTAACAACGTGGCCAATAGAAGGTAACTTCTTTATTGGACCACAATTCAAAAGACCAAATCAAATGAACAAACAAATCCGAACTGGCTACTTGTATGACAAAGTTATTTGTTCATTTTTCCAATGAGAATCTAAATTAACCCTTCGTGAATATTCACACATTTGATCACCTTCTGTCACTTTGCATTGCTGATGTATGTCATAAAACTATAAAGCAAAAATCTTGTTATACCAAAACATAACACAAGGCTTTATGCATTACAACTTCTGGTTAAACTTATTATTGATGCAAAGTTGCAATGTCTATTCAGACATCGTTCAAGCGAGAAAACTTTCTTGTTATAATTCAGCTAGAAGAGCAACCAGAAACCTGTGAGATGTTCATTGAAGGGGGTTCCGTAGTCTAATGCACTACCCACTGAGCCACGGTGAAGGTGTATAGTTAAAAGGGGAGATAACAAATGATTCTGAAAAAATCAGCAATTGTGAAATATGGTATATACCTAGTGTTCATAATACAATTAGAGCAATTCAAATAGATTGTTTATGTTGCTCCTCTTAGTATGATATCATTTGACCCTGGGAGGTCCACTTTATGTATTTGTTATCTTCCTCTTAATAATAACAGCCAAGGCCTTGTGTCTCTTATAGAGTACAAGCTGTCTATCCCGGTTCACTTTATGTATAATTTGTTATCTTCCTCTTAATAATAACAGCCAAGGCCTTGTGTCTCTCATAGAGAACAAGCTATCTATTCCGGTTCACTTTGTGTATTTGTTATCTTTCTCTTTATAATAAAGGCAAGGCCTTGTGTCTCTCATAGAGAACAAGCTATCTATTCCGGCTCACTTTATGTATTTGTTATCTTTCTCTTTATAATAACAGCCAAGGCCTTGTGTCTCTCATAGAGAACAAGCTATCTATTCCAGTTCACTTTATGTATTTGTTATCTTTCTCTTTATAATAAAGGCAAGACCTTGTATCTCTCATAGAGAACAAGCTATCTATTCCGGTTCACTTTGTGTATTTGTTATCTTTCTCTTTATAATAAAGGCAAGG
>JAVFBX010213560.1:0-11788 GCA_034783855.1 Mopalia kennerleyi
CAGTTGACGTCATTCCATATGACGTCATTTTAGAACTCCGCGTGAAGATATTTTAAGAACGAGGTCTATCAACAGTTTATAGACCTCTACAGAGGTCTACATTGCATTTTGTCCACGACACGTGACATAAATTTCAGCCAATGAAAATAGACAATCAAAGAGCACTATATAATAATTGTTTTTATCAATAATATTTACTCTCTTGATAATCATGGAATGGGTCAGGTCAAGTCTTTGGTAACTAAATTTAAGGAATGATCAGTAAGTTTGTGTACCATGATTCTTCTGAATAATCAATCACCTTCCCCATCACACTCCCACCACTATTCATTCCCCTTCCCTCTATGTATTATCCCGTATTAATGGCCATAGTTTCTGTCTATGAGTTGTGTGCCTGCATTATATTTAAATGTTGTCTTGGTCCTTAGTTACCTTAAGTACATTTGTTTACATTGTAAACAATTGTTTACAATATTCTAGAGATGTATGAATGCCTAATAGTAATATTTCTTTAAAAGAGGAAACTACATTTGGACTTTTCTGAGTAATAATGTACTTAGCTCCCAACTGCCATATGATGGTGCACCCAACTATCACCCCTGCTGAAAAATGGCAATAAACAGTGACAAGACACGAGATGATCAGATTATGTGTACATGGTCATCTTCTCTCACCAAGGGTTTTATATCCGAGCGACTCTGCATTACAACCCTTGGCGGATAATTCATGTATAATGGGACTTGGCTTCCTAGAGATTGACTGAATGTGTGGGAACTTCTACGCATCCAATCAGATGTTGTGTTTTAAGAAGACTCAGTTAGTGAAAATAGCGGTGGCTTCATTAATGAAAATTGCAGGGTGTGTGGGGATGTATTGTCGAATAAGGGATGACGGTTAATTTTTTCGGACTTGTTTTGGGTATTCAGCCAACTCAGTGAACCTACCGCTACAGACACCAAATCTCTGTGTATATGCCAACACTGCTATACAAAGTTAAACAAAGTTTATCCGCCAGATGGCGTAGCTGAAACTCTCGTTGTTTATGAATTATCCGCCATGGGTTGTAAAGCAGAGTAGCTTGGATATAAAACCCTATGGTCAAATGATTCGAAGAGTACTAGAGTTTTAAGAGCAGGCAACAACAAGCAAAACTGGCTTAATGTTAGCCTTAAGCTTGTGTAACTCCAGGCCAAGAAAAATCTATCACCATTCCTAGAACATATCCCTTAACTGCAAAATTTAATTAATTCAACTGCAAAATACTTCTTTCAAAAAAGGATTCTATCCCCTCAAAATGAAAAGAGTACCTGAATCAAGCTGTCATCCTGTCTGGTAGATTTGTACAGCCCCCAAAATAAGTATTTGCTACTCAAACCATACATGAAGGGATATATATTAGCCTGTAACAGATTAGTCTTAACTAGATGTGGACATAACAGCGCTGCTATAGTAAGGCATGTAGTACAATGAGAAATAATTTATTAGGTCTATCAGGTGTCTACCTATGAAGGCTAACTAGTTCGGGTTTGCCATGGACTGCTGTATACATGTATTTGCTCATAATAGGGGTCAATTGTGTTTTAACTCAGTTAATGAAGCGCAACCTTAAAAGGTGGAAATTTGGATTGAATTACACAACAGGGGACGACCATGAATTCCTGCCTAACAGTACTAGTTCTAACAAAACCAATCAGCATGTTAAATAGATGTACAGCATTAAAAACCCTAGTTTTATTTCAACAAACTTGTAAAGATAAGTAGCAAACTTAAAGTGTGTTTGTGTTAAGCTAGTTAAAGCCAATATGGTAACTTGACAATGTATGTACCTGTTCAGAGTTATATAAACTTACAAGTGCATTGTTAGAGGCTAAGTCAAGAAGCATAAAATCCTTCTCTCGATTGTTAAAGGCTTTATTATTTTCAGGTTAATAAAGATTGGGTTGACTAAATCCACACTGTACATTTCTGTAACTAGCCAGCTTTAAAAGTATAATGAACGTGCTATCGGCCTAACCTAACATGCTATCGTGCTAACCTAACATTTGCATTTTCCCCTGGTTTGCTGATTTTTTAAATACATAAATGTGCCTTGGTGAAAAATAAACCAAAATTGCTTTAAATGTGTCAAATGTGTCAAAATCATCAGCAAAAAGGCAAATTTAGAAGAAGACTAAACAATTTGGGAAACCTTTAAATCGGTCCTCCAAAATTAAGTTTGCATAACCATGTGGAAACCCAGTTCTGACAGTTCTCTCCAACAGCACAGGCCAGCACATTATACTTTATTTCCATTTAAAAGTGCACATATTTTAGAAAATGTCATAAAAAATAAGAGACCATGTGCTTAAACAAGATGATTCTGAGGCTGTCTGATGCTGACCAGATGTGTAGTTACTACAACATGAAATGTGGGTCAAAATAAAAATAATGAAAAGATTGAATTAAAAAATTACATTCTTTTTTTTACTTCAAAAAGAAATGCATTGCTATGCAGTTGTTCCACATCATTTCCCTACATACTGGTGTATCGATATACAGAATTTGCAATTTTCCAGATAATGACCAAACATTTCATCTGACACATATATCGTCCGATCACCGGTTTCCGAACAGCACTGGTTTTCGAACATTTAATTATTTTCGCTTGTTTTTCTGTAATATAAGCTTAAGCTTATCAATACAGAATGAATTTAAAATGGAAGAGTGGTATTTCGTCAATAACTTCGAGAAAACAGCATATCCAGAGAACTGTCTGTAGGTTAATTAGGATGCTTTTAAATCAGTCACGTGACTTTCTTAAGTGTTCGAAAACCGGTGATCGGAGTATAAATACATAAAATACGTTTATTGTTTGAAATTAGCTTGTAACTTTAAAAAAGAAATGCATTGCTATGCAGCTCTGGCCACATCATATTCCTAAGTTTAGTACCAGTGTAACTTAGCACAAATTATAGGTCTTATCGTAGCCTACAGAAGTACCTTGGTTTACAACCAATCTGATTTACCACATAATCACACACCATGGAGTACATGATATCGTTTGGTAAAGTTACAAAGACATTCTAAGGTGCCTTCTAAATCTTAAAAAGTTAATATGTTAAAAGTTTCGATATAACTTACTTACTTTGCTTTAGAACTTCTGGTAGCCAAGCACTGAAGTTTAGATCAAGAATAGCAGACGACAAACAAATTACATGTAAGGTACACCGTACATGGATTTCTGTCAATGCACTGTGAAAAATAGCCACACTGTGACAACCAACTACGATAGAGAAGAATGCAAAGGTACATTGAATTATCCACAATGTTTTCAATTTATCGTTTTCACAGAGATAACCGCATAATCTTTTCAACAAAACTCATCAGTATAGTGATTTTTTGCCTTCTGTCCAGCAAAAGTAAAGTCCAGTG
The DNA here is from genome assembly GCA_034783855.1 of Mopalia kennerleyi. NCBI lineage: Eukaryota > Metazoa > Mollusca > Polyplacophora > Chitonida > Mopaliidae > Mopalia > Mopalia kennerleyi. The sequence continues at coordinate 3,412 of JAVFBX010213560.1, forward strand.
ACATAGCCTAAGTTCATAACTTTTTACAAGTTGATCTCGACACGTTTAATCCATTTCTACATAATGTATACCCGTATTCTACCAGCTGTAAGATTCCATGCAGTTAATAGCCGTTCTTTGTACACGAAAACGGGGAATCAGTTTGACCGAAGACTAAAATTCGCTACATGGTAAGCAATCGATGCTCAAAGAAAACAACTTCGGTCATGCGATGGTCTCCAGTGTCAATAGCGTTTCACCAACCTCCACACAGAAGAGTTCCACTCGGCCGCCTAGCAGGCAAGGGCTCGTCATGCACTAGGGTATTAACACTGATTAAAGTATTTGTTGCAACCACCCTGCCAGATAATTGGGCTTAAATCACACCTTATACACCCTAGTAACCACTGAATACAAACAATAGTTACACAAAGCCGTGTTACTCATGCAAAGCATGTTTAATATTTTAGTATACAGCCATAATATGAGACTTGAGTTTGAACCGTTCAGACTAACGAAGTCAATGAACAATATAAAGTCGGCTTAGCGTTTACCTTACCAGTATATAACCGCTATTTAATTATATTTATATATGTTTATTTCTTTTGACTTAATTTGTTACCTTTATGTTCTGTTTACTTATGCATTTCACTAAGTCTATGCAATTCTGTTTAATTAGGCCTATATAGGCCTATATTAATGTACGATTTCCCGTATGCGAGACGGAAAGATGTAAAATGAAGATTTATTTTCGGTAGATTCCCTACATGTTATATGTTAAATATAGGCCCTATGTCGAATTCTATTCAACATATGTGGCAATCTTTTCACATCAGGCTATATAACATATTTGTTTCACATTATATGTAGGCCTACACATAATAAACTTGTATTTTAATCTGATTACACTCTGATAAGTTTTGGGGCAAATCAGTCATCATTGCACATGTAGGTCTACCGGTAGGCCTATTGGTCAGTAGCCTACTAAGCCTACTGCGATGGGGATGACTAACTGTTGGCTTGTTTGTATTTATTTCACATATTTTTTTTTATGTTCAAAAACAATTTCCACTCTTTCACGTCTCGTAATAAATTTGAAAAGGTTTTTTCTGGTAAAAAAAAAAAGTTGATTCTAATATAGGCCTAACCGTCGGCATTTAAAGAGACTTTCGCATCTGCAGGTGAATCAAAGCAATATATTTTAGATGATTAAAACTCAGCTTCAATCAAGTTAGGCTATAAATAATTCAATATTACAAGTAAACCAAGCTAAAAATGTATAAGTTCTAACACGTAATTAACACAAACTGAGCACCTTTTTACAGTTTTACGACTTATTTTTTTGGATCCCATTACTAATGGAATCAGATCTCAGTTGGAAACTGACCACAGAGAGAGAAATGTATTCACACCGTATAGGACTGATCTTATTGATATTTTCCATTTTTTAGTCTGACATTGCAATTTGATAAAAACCTATATAAGCATGCATTTGGACGTGACATATTGCTATAGGCTCGACAATGCAGTCCTATATGATTCGAAGCTTAATGTTGAAACCAAACCAACTAACAAAAGCAGAAAAACATTTGAATGTCGTTCAAAACTTTGAAAAACATACGTTTAAGAACACGTCCAATGCATGGTCTTGGATCATAGGACACGTCTCCCCTGGTTTAGGCAAACTAAATGTATATTACCATGGATCTGCGTTGTGCAATTACAACTCTATACAGTAAATGAATTTCACATGCACCATTGTTCAATAAATGTGTGGCAAAAAAAAGGATGACGTAATGACTGTTTGGCCTGTAGCCTATTATGTATCGACATCCATATTATTACGTCAGTCCGTTTACAAGTCACGTCTCTCTTCCGCCATAAAATCACCACAGCATGGCCAAAGGATATGGTATTTTGAATAGATAATACAATTTTTTTAACCTTTCTGTCGAATGTGGTTAATTTATTAATGTTTTCTTCTAATATTTTCTGTAAATATATAATATTTTATCATAGAAAATATCATGACACGTCTATAGGCCTATTCACACCAATATATAAAACCTACACACACTGATATTGTTTTTTAAAAACCTCAATCCTCCAAACAGGCACGAACAGGAGCATTATCTATAGTTGCGCTTTATTTTGAATGAAAACACGATAAAAGCTTTAAAACTTGACTTCAACATTGAATCATATCTAATTGTTAATATTTGTAAGAAAATGGTGTTGGACTCACATGCTGGAGAGCCGTTTCATAACCTTTACCGTTAAACATATTGTATACATGTGATTGGGTTATCTTTTGAATCCCGTTTCATATATATGGCTTTATTTATGTGAAGAAATTGCTTATTGTAAAATTATTTTCCAATGTCAAAATCAATTTCACATATCTAAAATATATTGTTTATTTTACATAAATAGATATGTTTCTGTTGATAAACATTTATTAATGTAAAATTAATATAGACATTTGTGAAAAATTGTATAGATGCAAGCCCTCTCTATTTGCCCTCAAACTAATCGCATAGGCACTATAAATTTACCGAATTTAAAAAAAAAAAAAATTTGAATTGGAGGCCATTACTGTAAAGCTGTAACGCATGCAAGAGAGAAATCAGTAATTGGCAATTTATTTGGATTTCTTTCACATATATATATATGAACAAGAGTTAAACGGTTTTTTTATTTATGTTACTAGGTTAAGATGAGTACAAATGCGGATTTCTTTATAACATATATTGAATTATTTTAACACATGTCAAATTCTTTGCAACTATATATGTCAAATTTGTCTTTTTTTTCACAAACGTTGAAAATAATTTTATATACCATTTATAAGTGGATTGTTTAACATAGGTAATACGGGCATTTTTTTATTTTTCATTTATTAAATGTATTCGAAAAAACAATTTAACATATGTGGAAAATAATTAAATATATGCAGTACCAAGTTAGAAATAATAAAATGGCTTACCTTAGCCAAATATAAATTATTTTTGTTTTGGTCAAAATTGCCTGCCCTTTCTATTATAATATTGTTATTGTATGGTTTTCAGAGGGGGGGTTTTATGGTAGATTTAATGAGTTCCGTCTGTAGGCCTATGGTTGAATAGCTCGGAGAGAAAATACGAACAACTGATATGCGTGTGCATACCAATCCATATCTATCACAATATCGACATTCATAATAATGCCCATATTGATGAGATAAATTGTTAACGTCTATAGGCTTTATTAAGGATACAATACGGAAAAGCATAGGCCTAGTCTGCAGCGTTGATTAACATACCCTAAATCCCCCCAAAAATTCGTCCATAAAACTTACTATAAATGCTATTATTTATAGAGGTCGTGAAAAGTGTGCCTGAGAAGCATTTTTCGGTTAGAAAACATCAGAATTCTTAGAAAACAAATGTTAATTTGCATGGATGCTATAAAACTTTTATAGCTATAGAAAAAGGTCAGAGTTGTTCATAAACGAATTATCGGAATATTTACAGTACCGTACTGTTACATTGGTACCTTTGAAAGGATCCACTGTGGATCACACGTATAAATACAAAACACTGAAAAACCTATATGGGCTTCCTCATTTTGCTGACATCAGAAATTTGATACGTTGCAATGTTGATCACATTTAAGTTACTTCCAGTGAGCATACTTTCATAGAAATTATTGCTTCATTGATTGTGAGATTTGGCATCATTTCTCTCGTTATGCCAGGACAAACGGTGAAGAACCCTACGGGAGGATCGCACACTGGCACATATTGTAAGAAGACGGATTGTGTTCACGTACAGCAATAGACACCATCCTAGCAAAACACCAGGGGGCAATTGCTGAAAAGAGTAGCATATGAGTCGCTATCACCAGATTAAAAGGCTAATTGTCATCTAATAGCGGCTTAAATTAATTAGCGCTTCGAGCAACCGGTCCTAGGGCATTCTAACCTTCTGATGGAAACGAACCAATTCTCTCCTTCGTTTATAACTCTTTTGAACGACACAACTTATTTCAATAAAAGTGAAAGCGTGTCCACCAAGAGCTCACAGATCACTGCCTTCCTTCCTCAAACATTCTTTCATCTACATTTTTTTAACAAATATCAGTGACTTTCCTAGTATGGCCTTCATATGCATCTACAAATTGTCGCAAATTATAACGAAGCTAACATATCCATGATGTACGTAGGCTAACCAATAATCGCTTTCAAGACCACGTATAAAATGTCTGCAAAAGACAGTTATTTGATTGGTTAAATGATTCTTGAGATTAATTCATTTAGTCATTCAAACTAGTTAACAAGTCATTCAATCGAGTTATTAATTCGTTCAAATTATTGAGTATCATTTTTAATTTAAAATGTTACTTTTACCTGGGATTACCATATACATATTGTTAGCCCAGATTTTTTGGCTCGTCCATACTTATAACGCACAATATACATCATTTTTCTTCTATAAATATTATAACACAGTGAAGTCAGCCATTTCTCATTGTTATGTACCAACCTTTTGCCTGCCGAATAAAATGAAGAAATGAAACACAGAAGTTATATTTAAAATGGTTTATTTCCAACTCATTTATTATGCTGGTAGAAAAATAATGATGACTTTACTGGAATGCTATATCGGACTCTGCTTATATAAAACAGATATACAGGTAAAATGTTGATTATAATTGCACATAATATGTTACTGATTTGATATCACCTTTATATTTCCTTCTACAACAACAACAACAACAAAATGACCAATGGTGTTTGATTTATTTGGGTGAATGTAGAACAATGTACTTTATGTTGTACATTAGGTTACTCAACGCTCATGACGGTCTGCCAGCCCAATGGATGATGCGAATACTGCCAACAAACAACAAGATAACAGTCAAGCGCAGAATATAACCCACTCATGTCTGGCACACCAAATCAACGGGGTGGTGACAGTTTGAACAGAGCCCCAGGTAGCTCCCGCCTACCGTTCATGTAAAATGACTATTCTTTAACTGCTTATTTCTTTGCAACACAGGTACAAAAAAGGTTTGATTGGGGTTTTACGCCATACTTTAACTGATTTGATTTATATGACAGTGTGCTAGTCCAATTGGTGAAGGAAACCACCTTTGCTATTATCCTGCATCCTCAGCGCAGAGATGACCAGCAAGCACCTTCACTCCCATCCATCTAGACATTCACCATTCCTTTTGTATAGTCCTACATTACCTGTAAAATGGGTATTTTGTGCAAAGAAATAAACAACATGGTATTCCAAATGTTGATTTCTTCTTCAAAGATTTTGAATCAACAACGAGAATAGAAAAGTTTGTTTTCACACAAGTCAAACAAAACACTTAAGGAAGACAAAATAGTGTCCAGTTAAATGATTATGCTTATATTAAAATTTGTAAAAAAAAAAATTATTAAAAAAGTCAATAAAAAAATAAAAGCTGGAATGATTATCCTATCTCTATCAAGCATTCTTTAAAAAAGTAAACGTCTGTGGTTATTTACAATATTATTTATCAAAACAATCTGCTATTTACATTAAAAGTTATAATTTACCATCTAGCCATGTGATTTGTATACACTGCTGATCATTATTATACACCATGCTCCTGTCAATCCAAACCAGTTAATATCAGCTGAATAAAGAATATTTGGTCTAAAATATATCACAATCTTTGTAAATATATACACACATTCTAACTTATAATTACAGGTACCAAATATTAATTCCCCCATATATTTAATTTATTATTAAAGATAATATGCTGAGAAATTATATCAGTCAACATCAAGTCGAGACAGAAAATTACAAAAATGATTAGAGCTTGAGCAAGAACCAGCTTTACATTCCTCTGATGTTCATGCCTATATACATTTTAAATGATGTGAGAAAAAGTTTTACTTTTTTAAAAAGTTTGGCATATTTATATGCTTCAAGAATAATTAATATACAATGGTTATCAAACCATAAAAAAGAACAAGTTCCTTAGATCAGTAAGGCAATGATGATAAAAAAAAAAGACAAAATGCAAGCGAATATTTGGTATTGAAAAAATATTGGCTTTGCACATTATAATTGGTTTGATTGCTACGATAATGTATTCGACACAGATTTAGGAACATTATGCACTATACTGGAAAACATTAAAGCCATCACAGATGACCTTGTTTTTACCACATATCTCTGAAACTAATATTAGGAGACTAAAAAAAAACATGTGACAACAGATCTGGAGCCACTTTCACAAAAAGTTGTACAACATTTAAATCTTGTACGATATTTCAACACCTATACTTTAATGTGAAAATGGCCCCTTATCTCCAAGAGCAGGGGGGAAAAAATGAATCTGTCTCCCAACTGCCCATAACGGCGGAATACTGTGCATTGATATCACGGAACCATACACAACAAAACTATCTATTGTTAAAAAAAAATTGTCTAACAATCAGTGAATAAAAGTTTGTTTTAAAGAAATATCTCACAATATCAAATCTTTAATATAGGTTGGATTTTAATAAACAGCCCCACTTATTTGACATACATGTACAATATCAAAATATATAAAGAATATGTCATTTTAATCTTATATTTTGCATTACAAATACATGTGTTACAAATTAATATGTGTCTAGTGTATAGCTTTAGGCTGACAAAATATATAATTAGTAAACTTATCCATAATGTAAGTTTCTTTTGTAGCACAGAATTGATTGTTAAACCATAATAAAATAATAATGTACATGTGGATAAAAATTAATATGAAAATGATATGTGTTGTCATCAATGTAAAATTTGTTGGCTATTGAGCTATGTAATTTGTTGTAATAAAATATGATAATATTCTCATTGTCATAAAATGTGTCAATGTTTTCATTGTCATGATATGTGATAAATGATGGTCTCACAGCAATGATATGTGATTATGTTCTCAAAAAACATTATGATTGCATGCAAAGTGTCACAACTACAACTAATAACGACACAACAATGTATCAATTTAAAATCCACCAAAACGTCTTCAAATTTCTTCAAAGTCTAAACTTACAAAATATATATCCATTTTAAGGGAAGCTTTTTACATTTTTACAGATGAGCATGTATGAATTATTTGATAATAGATTAATTCATCAAGCTGTAAGATATTTCAAGATATTTCAAGAATATTTCAATGTACCAGTTTGAACTTTTCCCAGACTTTCCTTGAACACACATGAAACATTGAATTCAAATTAAGAAAGCTTTTCAGCATATCCAGTGAGCTGTAAAAAAATACAGATGTGCTTCACGTTCTATGTAAAACACATAAAAAATAAACTCACAGGGTACAGAATGGAGGACAAAACCGTTGTAACTTATTCAAATTAAAATGATAACTTCCCAGTCTTTCCACACAGATTGATAGAATTTAAATCATCCTTCGTCGCTAGTTCTCTTTGTATTGCAAACTTCACTTTCCATTATTGATAAACAGTTTTATTTGAAGTTATCGGGATATTTATGTTGTTCTGTATTCGTGTTGAAGGTTTTATTTGGGAAGGCGGTCCATTAACTGTCTATTTCGATTGATCACTCGCATGTACTGTCCAATTAGGTTTGAGATATCTGAGCCCTGAAACATTAAACATGTATTTCATTTAGTGAACATGATTGCAAATACATGTAGATATAGTTTTAGAGGGGTAATATTAAACGAAAATCCCTGTAATAGCAATATACTATTTAAACTGGTCTGTTTCTTTGTTTAAATTATAATGATAAAGTTATCTAAAAAAAACTTAAACCATAAAAAAACAGAAAAGACAAAATATTTTAGCGCAGATCATATTTTATATAGACTTTTAGATTGTCTCCTTGAACATTAATTTTTACGATGTAAACCGCAGTAGATACATAATTCCACCTGAATCACCAATAGGTGTAGAACATACCTGGTCAGTTTCTATGCGGACTATTTTCTGTACCATGAGATTTCCTAATTTCATATCCATGTAGTTGACACCGGAATCAGATCGATATCTTCGAGTTGATAAAATCTCGCTAAATGTGTAAGACATCTGGCTCTCCTGAAAACACAACAACAGTCATCAATTAATACCAGAAATGATCAATATTTTCTTTTAGTATGGCACATATTCTTCTATCTAAACTGCAGCAAACTTATTTGAACATTACCCATGATGGCCTTGAGCTCACAGGTCTCAAAATTCGAACTTCTTTAACATGTTTGCATAATTAGCATGTGTGTTAAGGTCTTGCTGGACCCCTTGGGCTGAAAATCAACCAATTTTTTTTTATCGCTTAGATTAAAAGTTAGGTATACAAACTATATGTCCGTGAAAAACATAAATCGAAATTCTATTTACAAACAGTTCAATTTAAGC
>JAVFBX010213571.1:0-11788 GCA_034783855.1 Mopalia kennerleyi
CTGGGTGTAAAACGGTAATATACCGTTATATTCACAGCATTTTACCGTTAAAACTACCGTAATGTGTTACAGTGTATTACATTTAATCTATTGATGTAAGCCATGACGTCATAATTTGCTTTCTTTGTGAGGTCAGGAATTTAATTCTGGGTTATCTTTTAGGTCATGTATATAACACAGGGAGTTTCCAAAGTTGAGCCAAGTATATACTGATAATTCAACAAGAAACTTATAAACATCTTGTAAATTATCAGGAATGACCGTACCATGTTTACATCTTACTTGGGTACATGTACATTCTGGTTGAGTTATTGGTAATATTATTATAGCTAGTGAGCAGAAATAAGGCCTAGACATTGAGAGGTGATTATTTAAACACTTGATCCATCTTTTCCAAGCACAGTGTCGCTTTAACCACAACGCTAAATCAACATTCTTTGTGTGCTTGATGGATCAATTATATCGAGATGTTTAATTTACCGAATTAATACGCTGCACTGAGTCGATATTTGTTGTAATCATGCATTTTGTTGTGGAAAATTGTTTCTGTTAGCATTTTGTACATTTTGATTTGAATGATTTAAATGGAAGCCATATTAAGATAGTAGAGCGTTGTCATGATGTCATGATGACTGTGAAGACAGCACGCACCAGGCTGTTGAAAGACTCATGATGAACCTCCACTTATGTGATTCTAGCCTCAGGTAATGAAGATAGTAGGAACCAGTTTACCATTTTGCTATACATTAACGTGCAATCGTAAACCAGTTTGTCCATTCCAAAGTGTATTCATCAACCCTTTCGCGAATCAGCATTTAGTCAGGCGGTGATTCCGGCCAGAAGAACTGAACGACAGACGTAGATCGGCCAAGCGTTCCAGAGACAATTTAAGTATACACATGTTAAGCTTTTGTGACGTCCTGAAAAGCATCCTCTTAAAACCCAGCCTGGTATCATCCGTGTATCACCTGGGGGCATGTATAGAGCGTACGAAATTAGACGACGTACATGTATTGTTACTTTAACAAGGCCAACTATATATTCTGTTTTTCATTTTCTGACGTACAATAGTTCCTTTTTCTGGACGACAAACTTTGGTTATATTAGGCGTATTGAGAGGTTAATTACCAAAGAAAATATTACATAGATATATCGGTTTAGAAAATTGTGTTTTCGTGGTATTCTTCATAATACGAGACTTTCAGCGTACATTCTCAACAACATCCCACGATCGGTATATGATTCGTCTGTAACCAGTTTGGTTTGAAAGAATGATATTGTCCATTTTACGAGATTCTTAACATATCCATTAACATAAGAAACTGCCTGATGATTAACTGCATACACATTCTCATAGACACTGGCAATATCTTATCGAAGTTTCCCGTTGCAGTAGTGCTCTCGGAGTTATGGGAGAGTATGAAGCAGATTTTTTTGTGCTGTCGTCGTATGGCGTCTTGTCATTGTCGTATTTTTGTCCGGTCTTGTTTTTGTTTGTTGCCAGTCTTGTCTAGGGTGGTTTCCTTCACCCATTAAGCTGTCACGCAGTCATGTGAGTGAAATAACCTTATGTACAACATTAAATCCCACTCGAACAAACAAAGATTCAAATTCTATAAAGGTGTTTATGTTGCATGGTTTATATATGTGCTAGTTCCCATTTAGTATCTAACACCCATATATGAAACCATACAAATTGACCTTCAAGATCTCTTAATATTTTTCACAATATATAGTGGGGTTAATTAATATTATATGCACGCACCAAATCAATTTTTCTTCCTGATCAGATTTATAGCTCTAACTTTATAATAATGGACTATCCCAAATGTCCCAGGATTTATCAAATTTTAACCAGTGTTAAAATATATGTTAAAAAATATGCAAATTAAGAATAACCATAGTAACACAGGGAAGTTCGTTTATAAAGAATTTTGTTCATAATGAAATACAATTTAAGCTAAGTAGTTTATCTTTTGTCTCTTTTTAAGCCATTCAGTACAAACATTACTTAAAATTGTACATAATAAACATTAGAATTACAAAGATAGACGGAACATTTCAACACGTTCCGTCTAATCAACTATAGTTCAGGTATGCTAACAAATTTGTACCAAAAGCCTACAAATTGCATACATCTCTTGACGGTAGTAGTGAATAAGATCTTTTTTTTTTCATTTCCTTTATCTTCACAGTTATTATAGCGTCATATTTTTGGATAACATTTGGAATATTCTGTGAAAAGTCTGATATTTACACAGTTACCACGATTCAAGCAATTACGCTCGACAGATTAGTAATTATGCCCGCAATGACAAGCTGGATTATCACTGACAAAACTCAAAGCCAAGTGTGTATTTCATGAACTCCAACCTGTCTGTAGCCGGTTCCGAATTATATAAATTAACCGCTGGCCATGATAAAAGGAACTTGGATGAGGCACAATGCCAGACATGTCAAAAAGACGCTTTTGTGTGTTTTGCGGCAATTTTTCAGTGGCTCAAAACCAGATTCCAAATAAAGCGTATGATTTGTTGCACTACGTGTTACTCTTGTTATGGTCCGCGATGCTTCTATCTGAATTCGATCTACTTTTTGTTCAGAGATGTGATCAAGATTGTGTTACGGTAGAATCCAAACAGAAAGAAAACGATCAGCGATTTTATTTATTTACAATATTTATTGTAAAATAACTACAACAATTGCAGTGTACAGTATAGTAGTATTCAATGGCAGAGATACTTTTAGAAATACAATTGACGGTAAAAGACAATGAAAATATTAGGCATATATACGGTAACTTAAATATAGCATAAAAAGGATCAGCGGATAATCCTGCCTTATAGTTGAGTCCAAGTGCGTTGACTTCCTACACCAGTCTGTTTTTGACAATCTGCAACTTCTTCGAAGTCTACAGCAACAATTCTTAGATACACAGTTCCAAGGTATAACACATAGAACATTCTGATTATATCCACATCAGGATGAACAGCATATCGTCAAAGTGACAGGGGTCTATAATACTTTATTCACAACATGGTAATTAACAAAAGTCATTGGCGGGTATTTCCAGATCCGGTATTAATCTCCTTACAGAGATATCCAGGCTAGGTTCAGAATTCAATTAAACAAAATGCTGTCCGAATGTACAGTATAGTTACATACAGCCATTTGATCAGTTTATTTACCTCTATATCTGTTGGCTTGGCTGGCTGATCACTCTTTAGACTGAGTAGTTACTGGCTTGTGACTGATCCAAAACATACATTCGATCTCACTTATATAGGGAAATGCATAGGTTTCCAGATATAATTATAGAATATCATCACATAGAACACTCAGGAAAAGCTAAAGTTTTCCCAATCAAAGATTTCAAAACAATCTGCACATGGTCAGAGAAACTACTAAAACAATGTAAGTAAACAAATGGTCACTGGCCGGTGATAACTGGGTTACAGATTTTACTGGAAAATGCAGTATGTAAACAAATATTGGTTACTATAGGGCTTCTACAATATACGACTTATACGTGCTGCCTTGTTTACATTAAAAGATCATGAATCTATTTATAGCCAATGACGTAAATAATTGAGAAAACAGCTTGAAATAAACACGTATATGACAATTGTCCTATAAAACATCTGCATATTCTACCGACGGGCGGATAAAACTCTTAAACATTATTTCAAGAGATTTGCGGTCAAATTTATATTTACGGTTTAGCAAAAGTTTAGCTTTTTGGTGACATTACTTAATATCAGAGACACATGTGCGTCTTAACTTGCGCAAGTAAGTAAGTACTACACCCAAATGTTTGTGTCGGAAGGGACGTTACTAGAACGGAGGGTTCATTTTCTATTCTGGATAAAGTCTCCGGTAATGCCTGATATTAGATCAATAGTGGTCACCTAAATTAGATAATAAATCTCAAAATAGTAGAAAACTTGACGAAACTTACTGTTTGTCTATTCTTATACTTTTAACATTTTATTTTTGCTTGTGGTTTTCTAACCGTATCAGATTCCATACCGTTCAGCCACTAACCACAAAACAAGGCTTTCGTGACACACCAAGTATAAAATCCGCCTAATTAAAATTGTGTATTCAAGGTTTATACATAATCGATAATATACTGTGTGGAAAGGACACGAGATTCGGAAACCTGCGCCACTAACACAGAGGGAGAGAAACTAAAACACGTCTTACATGTACAGTAGTTTTTTTAACAAAGTTGTACAGAATTAATATACCAAAATATAGGTAGAATGTATTTTACTATGTATCTGAGTGAATTCATCTGTTATACTGCTTTCATACTGTCTGCATTGCCATTATAAATGACGGTCTCAAACGTAAATTCACATTCTGAATATTCCAATATATTTCAAAGTCTTAATAGACAATGTCTGTATTGTACATCTGGTATGTGTCACTTCGGTAATATGATGTGATTAACTGAAACAATAATAAAACAAAAAAACTTTTTAAGTCTTTTTGTTTTATTATACTTTGATGGAGCAATGACTAATCTGACTACTGTCTTTCTATGTTATGTTCTGTTATTAACTCGATTAGTATCGGAACAGCCGTTATGGTATTGTCAAATATAAGACTAACTTCTCTGATTGCAGCTGTATTCATTACTGATGGGGAGTTTATTGATCAGTTTCCAGTTAACAGACTATCTTTACCTGAGTCTTCAAACGGTGAACATTTCAAACGTATCATGTCAATGGCCCTATATAGGATTGCATTGTATTGCACATAGTCTCGGGGATTTACAGACTCGTTTTTTTATTATACTAAATATCAACTAAAGCAACTATTTTATAACAAAACATTTATATATTATCCGATATGTCCGCACCATATTTACACCTAACTAGGATACAGAAATAGGGCCTAGATATTGAAAGATGATTATTTAAACACTTGATCCATCTTTCCCAAGCACAGTTTCGCTTTAACCACGACGTTAAATCAACATTGTTTGTGTGCGTGCTGCATGCATCAATTATATAGAGAGATGTTTAATTTAACGAATCAATACGCTCCACTGGGGCAATATTGGTTGTAATCTGCCATGCCGGTCTGGTAACTGGTGTCTGTCACCGATTTGTGCATTTTGATTTTAATGATTGGATGGAAGCCATGTTGCGATAGAAGAGCAGAGAATGATGTCATGATGGAACGATAAGTATTAAGACAGCTACCACCAGGCTGTTTTAATAAGACTCATTTTGGGCATCCACCTTTGTAGTTGCAGCACCCCATAATGTAGATAGTCCTTACCAGCTCACCTTTTAGCTATATACACTGCCGTATAATCGTAAACCAGTTTATCCAAGCTCATGTTAATTCAGCGCGCCTTTTAGCGAATCAGGCGGTGTTTCTTGCCAGAAGAATTGAATGACAGACATGGACCACCCTAGCATTGATTCTATTGCATTCCACAGACAATTTAGACGGCCACATTCGTAGCTTATGTGACGTCCTTGAATTACTTTCTCTTGGATTCCAGCTTGGTATCAATTGAAAACCAATTCCGCATATAGCTTGGAGGCATGTACAAAATCCAGGAACTGTCCAAACTTTGCTGAAGTACTCTCACTTTAACAAAGCCACGAATATATTTTGTTTTCCACTTTCTGGCATACATTGGCTTTGACATACTTGAAGTAATTTCACAAAAGCTAAGTCGAGAACATATTGCATAGATATATCGATTTAGAGGATTGTTTCGTAGTGCTATTTTACATAGAATGGGATTCTCGACAGAACCATTAACAAAAATAAATCGCCTTGTGAACTTCGATTATATATTTCCAAATTCAATGATCGTGTGTATGCATTTAAATGCATTCACACGATCATTGGATTTGGAAATATATAATCGAAGTTTATTTTTCAGTGGTGCTCTCGGGGCTGAGGAGCAACATGTACCCAATCTGTCTCTCATGGCGTCGTACTGCGTCCTGTTGTTATCTTGTTTTTGTTGTTACCGGTGCTGTCGAGGATGGTTTGCCTTATCCACTTGCTGACACGCAGTCATATGAGCGAAACAACCTAAAGCATGACGTTCAACCCCAATCAAACAAAAAACAAACAAACAAATGATATAATGGATTCTACGTTGCATGCTTCATACTAGTTCCAATTAAGTATCTTTCTTCCACAGTTGCCACAATATATATTGTTTTAATATTATATACAGGCATCAAATCCACTTTTCTTCCTCATAAGATTTATAGCACTAACTTTGTACTGTATGAACTATCCCGAATGCCATTTGGCTGATCAAACTTAATAATAATCAAAATAGCACTGAAATGTCACTTGATTTAAACAGATGCGTCATTCCATGTTCTTGATACGTTCTCAGTTAATATGCTTAAAGGCTAATAACGAGAACTAAGGCCTAGTATTAGATAAATATTCGTCACTTTAAACAGATAATAGACAATTACCGTATGATTTTCAAGTTTGTCTTTATTTATACCTTCAAAATGTAATTTACACTGTGGTTATCTAAAAGTAACAGAATCTATACCTGTCAGCCACAAGCCACACAAACAATGCATCGTGACAGACCAAGCAGAAAAACCGCATAATTAACGCTGTTTTGCATTCAGGTTTATACATAAACAATGCTATACCGTGTGGAGAGGACACGAGATTCGAAAACATGCGCAACTAACACAGAGGGGAGAAACTACAGTACTGTAGAAGTCTTACATCTACAGTATTTTAGAAAAACAAAGATGTACAAAATTTATTTTTAAAAATCATATCTGAGTGAATTCATCTGCAATACTACTAAAATACTGTCTGCACTGGAACCTTGTTTGCAGACATAATTCGTTAAGATACTGTTTTTCTTTTTCGAATCTGACTGTTTTCTAAAATAACGTTTTTGTAACGTATTGACAAATACAGTAATGATTGTGTGATGTAATATTAAAGTCTCAGATGACAGCTGTGTTCGTCAGAAGTGGGTTCCTTAATGATCAGTGTCTAGTTAATATATTTCCTCAAGCGATTACCTTCGTCTTCAAACGGTCCCTGATTTCCACGAATAAGACTGTATTATATAGCCAAAGTCTCGGTAATTACCAGGCGAGAGGTTTTGCGTGAATCAGACTGGCGGCTGACGATTTTTCGCTCGTTTGCCTCCCAATGATGTTCAATGCTTCACTGTCTAGACAATTGGATCAATCCTAACCGGGAACCACAACACAAAATATCAGTGACTAGAATAGATTGATAGACAGATACAGTACAACGAAATTGTTAACATCTTGTATATATTAAAATATTGCACAGTTGACATGTATTGGGGGAGGTCAATGATTCCGTGATACTCTAGCATCGCTTTGATTTCAAGTAATAACTTTATCCAGAATCGCGGTATTCAATTTTTTAGTGGTACTGAAAAGTAAATTGACTGGAATGCTTTATAACATACCGTTGTCGGCAAATGGTTATCAATATAAACTGTTTAGGAATTTTAAGAAAGGAAAAGCCGTAGAACTATATGTTGGCGTTCATTGTTGATCGCACTCATTATGATCATTACAGGACCCTATAGGACATCCGAGCACTTCGTCCGCGCTATCTTTTTATATCAGTAACCCCAAAATAGAATTCTCCTATCAAGTCTGTATTTTCATTTATATTTTTTAATGTTGTTAGAACAGTATACCCAGCCCCCTCTCCTAGCAGCAGTTTTTCCAAGTTGATGTAGTCAACACGCACGCTATTACCGGAGAGACATTTTATTGCTAACTGTACGGTTTCCAGAAGAACCGTAGAACCCTCGCAAATGAACCTAATAAGATAATGTGCTCATTGTGTACTGAACCAAAACAATCATTGGTCTAACTGGTAAAGACGCCCGATTCACAAACAGTGATTAGTTATTGTTCTGAGATAAGACAAAAACATACAATTAGTACTAACAAAGTTTGGAAATATATCAGCTCAGCAAAACGCTTTTATTTACTGACGGAATTTAGTTATTATGAATCTGTGTACAATTTGTATTTTTTTCGATAACTTTAATTTCCAATATTTACTTGAAAAGGTATAATGCAATTTGTCAAAAATATTTGTTTCTCTTCAAAATTTTAATATGTCTGAACTAAAAGATAATAATGATAATGATAAATGATAATAATAATAGAATATAATTTCTCAGTTGGAAATATTATTGTTCTTTAAATATAACACTCGCCGTAAATTTAAGGTCCATACCAAATAAATAATCTAACGCTGTTCAAAATTCTTTAAGACCGTCCTTGCGCACCGGGCGTTTCGAGTTAGGCCGTTACAACAACAGACGTGTGTCCATTTGCGAAATTAATTTTTCGCAATCCACGAATTTTGGCTTGGATTGAGTAGATTAAGAGATAAATGTTACAAGTTTAATGAGTCTTGTCTTGTCATAGCTTAGTATAGAATGACTGCAAAATTAACAATTTCAAAGTTATATTATTCTCCAAACCGATTTCCCGAGATGTTGAATTATAGGCGGGTTGCCATACCTCACCGTAAAATCGCAACGTGGTTTAACACAGGGACGTCTCTATGTTGTTGTAATGCCATAACTCCAAGCTCTCGTTTTGACAACTGACAACAAAGACATTAGTTTTTATTTCTATAGGCAAACAATTCTAACTGAAATCAGATCTAAATTATCTATCTTATATTTAATTGGTAGAAGTAGATCTGACAACATCATGCAATAAACGGTGACGATTGGTTTACAAATCACAGAGCTTTTGGTAATGCTTATCTGAAAATTCCCCTAAGGCGGCACCATGATCAAACTTACGCAAGTAACCGTGTTTGCCACAGCCTCATGTTTTCTTGTTTTTCATTGGATGTTTGAGACAATGACCTGCCGTGACCTTTATATTGGACGACATTTAACTTTTATTTTTTCGTTCACTGAAGAGTTAACGGTGTGGTTGTAGTTCCTCTCTATCTATTCTAACTACTTTAAAATTGATATTGTGGTAGATGGCAGAAACATGGGGATATGAAAAAATACTATACAAAAAACAATATGGCTTACGATGGACACTAGCCGCAATGAAACTCTGTATATTCACATAACATGTATATTTCTAGTATGATAATTAGAGTCTGCCTGGTTGCATCTGTGAGTTTCTGTATATGCTTTTGTACAATGGACTGATCATACCGATAGTATAACTTGGGCTGAATCATGAGAACGGAAGTCATATTAACAATTACCCTTGCACAGTTCCGTGTGACATTGAACACGTGGAGAACCTAGTCTTAACATTTACCAAGCGCGACAATATATACATCAGATATCATGCATACTGCCTCAACGTTTCTGGCAATATTGAAGGTGTCTTTCGGAATCCCCGCCTGTCCTCATTCAATGCATTCCATCGGGACATGAATAAAAGCCAGCGAGTGATGAAGTTACGGAACCACAAAAGTGCGTATTTTCCATTCGTGTTATCCAACTGTTTGTGGATTGTGTGCCAAATGAAGAGGTCACGTCGTACATATTTTCATTGCATATCCAATCTAAGACGATCCGGGTTATTAAGTCAGTTGAAAACATCCCACTAATTTTGAAAACTTAAGATCCTAAAAACAGCACAAATTTCCCGCACAGGTATTCTATAGAACAGGGTAGCTAACTGGCGCTAGGTCAATAATAACATTATTGATTTGTAAAATCGTGATGCAAGTTACCTGCACAAAGTGATTCCAAACAATTCAGTTTATGACCGTTTGCACAAATGTGTTTGTATTAAATGGGTTTTTTTTAGTTCGACCAAGCGAACAATTATCAGGGAATCGATTTTATATGTTTCACGGCACCTGATACAGGCTGCGCAAAATAATAATACAGAAATAATTGCTTTGGCATTTATTAATAATATGATGTGACTGCATGTTTACGTGTTATACGCATGGCTACCTAATATTGTATACCAATGATTGTTTTGGTCGATCTATTCGTATATCACCAATAGATTGAATCCAATCTGGGCAATACAAATATCTTACGGATTTTATTATGGATAAACAAACGGTTTCCACAACAACACAGGTTAAATTGCTTAAAAGGAGGTTTAAGCGTCATGACAGCTGATATGAGACGTGGCCGGTTGGCATGTCATATTTAAGTCACACAGTGTATATCGTAGTTAATTTTATCTACATAATTAAACAGAATTCTTCTTTGTTCGTGTTCAAACATTTTCACCAGTTATTCAGAGAGTCAACATTTTCAAGTAAAACCATCAATAAAACTATTTTTTTTTTCGGCGTATTGTCTTTTCTATCTTTTGGACACATTTGAACGTCTTCAGAATCTTCAAGATTAGGATTTTTATTCTCACCGTTTAATGGAATAGCGGGAGTACATTGACACGTGGACTAAATACATTCCCAATCACAGTAACATCTTACCAAAAGACAAATTGCACCAACCAAATTACTTGTGGGATTGTCAAGTGCTGCTGTCGGACGAGTGAATCACCTCTGCTTGCTGTCTCTTTTACCAGGGCCTATGGACGGGATAATAGATGTAACGAAATTGTCCAGAAACCGTCTCCTAACCATAGCCTTACATACGTGCGTGCAGGACAAATGAGCTACTCAGATTTATGAGTAATGGAGATCCAATTTCATATAAGCGCCCATTCCACGTATCTTGAACATCCCGGTTAACCTTGAATATCATCTTAGAATGGTGAGTGAACTTCGTTGCGTTGGAGACTTCACCGTCGATAAGAGAAGTTATGTTCCTTCTGATTCAGCCACTAACGCTCCATTCATCAAATCATTATGTATGTTCTTGATATATTGTACAATCTAAACGATATTCACTAAACAGCATAGCTGAAGCAGCACTGTGTGTGGCATACATAACTCATCATCCAATATATCATTATATCAAATAGGCTCTAAACTTAATATCGAAATGAGAGGATATAATATTGAGACTGAATGGAAAAATAGCAAAAGTACCCAAATCATGTTACAATAGCTGTTTGCTGTTTCCCAAGAACCTGAGAGTTCGTCAACGAATCGTGTGTTGTGAATTAACAGGTCTGGGTAGCCCGCATTTATTACGGGCGATTCGGTGCCTGAATCTGAACGTCGCGGGTTCTCTTCCCGGGAGAGTTTCAACCAGCAAAATGTTCTGAACTAGAATCTGACAAAACAAACGTATTACTGTTTATATTTACTTTCTAGAGGACATAATTATCCTGCATTAGTTGACGTTGTTATTAAGCTAAATCCTGTTTATTTCTGTCATGATTATCATAAAAGTATATTGAATATTTATGGTAAATTTGACAGCGGTATCGCCAATGCCACATTAAGACCATGATACCAGAAAACACACGGAATTGGTTCCTTCTAAAAAATGAAAACTAATCACAAGTTTTGGACAAGTTGTACACGCACGCAAACAAGTTGTAAGTCTACATGTTTTATCTTCATCCTACTTTTTGTGCTTTTGCGTTCCTGTGCAACATTAGTCTGTTTGTTTGTTTGATTGGGCTTTAACGTCGTACTAGTCAAGGGTATTTCACTTATATGACGACGGATTGTCCACTTAACAATGTTCCTGACCTATTTACAGTGGAAAACCGGGAAGAAACCTCGTAAAAACCACCCCCGCGACTGCCGGAGCCACATCGTTTGACTCACTCATACACCTGAGGGTCGACAGACGGACTCGATTCTGTGAACGATACATCGAAGTTGGCTTCAGTAAGCGCGCTCGCTA